>JAWWMU010000153.1:103930730-103950940 GCA_035048155.1 Cinnycerthia olivascens
CAATAACAGTGTTCATCAGGCAGCTCATTACATCACTGTGAACAACGAGGGGTAAAATCTCGGGCCAGAAGAGCAGTGACATGAGCCAATTAGAGAGCAGGTAGATAAGTTTGAACTGTCTGAGCTTGATGAAAATCACTTTATGGTACTGACTCAAGCAGTCTCAGGGTCAGCAACTTTGTGAACTCATAAGGACTAGTGTGGCTTCAGAAGCCAGGAAAAAGAAAATGTATTGTCTATTTTTAATGGGTGTAAGGAGTAACCTAGCAGCTGACCTTCAGTTCCTGTGAAAATACTGGAATAAATAATTGAAGTACATATATACAGTTAGTACTTGTTTATAAGGAGATGAAGAAGAGCTGAGAACAAATCATGTCATAGTTTTTCAGCTTCCTTCTGTGAGAAGTTAAGAGCTTTCCTGAAAAAAAGAAGAGAAAAGGAACAGAAATCATGTAGCTAAACTTCAGCAGGTCTCTCTTAAACAAGCTAAAGAAATATGGCACGGCTGGAAGGGAAGGATATCATACTGGGGAAAGTAGCTATTAGGTTCACTGCCAAGTTGGAAGGATGCTGTAAGTGGAATTTCACAAGGTCTGTCTTCAGTCTGCCACCACTCGATATTTCCCTTAATTATTTCAAAAGCATGAAGTGTATACTTATTTAATTACTAATCAGCACCAAGCCAGGAGGGGCTGCACTAAGATTTGAGGGAAGGACTGGAATACAAAATGATCTTTGCAAATCAGCAAAAAAGAAAAAAGAAGAAAACCCAAAAATTCAAGACAGTTATAAAGGGAGGAAAATAAAATGTTTATACAAAGAAGTAGCAGGAACAGGACTGCAGAGCAAGGGATGCCAAGTTGGGCAACAGGGGTGACCCTATCATCCATAGGTTGGTGGCCTGGCAGACCTGGGTGCAGTCCTGCAATAGTCAAGCAGGGTTAGGTCTGTGCAGTCACACTGCCCAGTAAAAATTTAGTGAGCATCATACAAGTACAAAATGTCTGAGGCCAACTGGGAAGTCAAATGAACAGATCAGGACGGGCAGGGGGGACAGGACAGGACAGGACACAGACACCCTCACCATGCCAGGCTAACCCTAGGCTCGACACTCACACAGTGCTCCTGGGCCAAGGGCTGGAGACTTGATGAGGTTGCTCAGAGAAATTCAGACCCACTTGGGGTCTGGTCAGAAAACTTGACCTATTGAAGGCACTCAGTCTTCTTTCTTTAGGAAAAAAAGAATCCTTAAAGGAGAGATGATAACTTGTCTTAAACAAACGAGTAGAAGAAAAGAGACAAATGAGCTTTCTCTACAAGCATTGTTCAATTAGAAGCAGTGGACTTAAACTGAAGTAGAAGAAAATTAGTTTAAACATAAGGGAAACCTTTTCTGAGTATCAAAATAAGCACTGCTGAAAGGGATTTTGCAGAGAATAAAACCTCCATTATCCATCAGAGTTTTCTAAGTATGGTTGATCATGGCTTGAGACAAGAAAATGGACTGAGTGACCTTTAAGTCCCTTCTAATCCTGTTTTCTCTGATTCAGTAACAGTGTTGATGAGCATACTCCATGGAATATGTATCTATAAGTAATCAGTGAAATGATTTGTAAAATAAGGTACTAACTCTTTATTTCTAAGTGATTTGAGTAAACAGAAATAGAATTTACATTTTATACTACAATTAGAAATCATCTAGAAGAGCTGTTATTTATTAACTTATAAGATGTAATTATTGATACTGAAATATCTACTTCTAGGTGGCACGTTTTGAAAATAAGCATTAATGTTTTTCCAGTGTTTTCTATAAAAGCTTTCAAGATGGCAAGTAGCTTTAGGCAGAGAAGAAGGCATTTTATTTTGTCATCTGTAGCTAAATACTGTACAGATTAAGGATGTGGATTTAAAGAACACAGAGCCTGATTCAAACAAAAGTAATGTTATTAACTTGTGGATCATTTTAAAGTGATTTGCTTTGTCTAGTCAGCTTTGTCTATTTGACTGAATTTAATACTGTTGACATTTCTACTCTCAATTTTAAACTTTGTATTTTTCTCTAACTTGTTTTTACAATAACTTAATTAAAGAGTGGGTAGCTTGATACAGACACCAGGGTGACAGTTGCCTTATAAAATATGAAGCAGTGTACAAAGTGTACCGAGTACATTTACAGTGTACCATTGATTTATAACAATGTCAGAGACTGGAAGACCCTGAGCAACCAAACTGTAGTTGCTCATTTACTTATTTATTTATTTATTTATGTATTATCTAATTCAGGCCCTTGTTGTAGTCAACATACCCATTGAAGCTTATACTACACAATTAGCCATGTTGTGTAGCCAAGAGCCTGTTTAACACACGGCCATCTTCCACAAAACTGCTAACACAATTGTCAATGACTTTGTCCATATATATAACCGAAGCTAAGGTGGAATTACTCCATTGGATCATTCATGAGTGAATTCTGGGACTGTATGAATAATTCTGCCAACTCCACTAAACATCACAGAATGACAGAATTACAGAATATTCTGAGTTGGAAGAGACCCACAAGGATCCTTGAGCCCAGCTCCTGGCCCTGCACAGGACAATCCCAAGAGTCACATCTTGTGTCCAACAGTATCATCCAAAAGCTTCTTGAGCTCTGCCAGGCTGGTGCTGTGACCAGTGCCCTGGAGATCCTGTTCCAGTGCCCAGCCACCCTCTGGATAAAAAACCTTTTCCTAATATCCAGCCTAAACCTCCCCTGACACAATTTTAGGCCATTCCCTGAGTTCTGTCACTGTCACCACACAGCAGAGATCAGTGTCTGCCCCTCCTCTCCCCCTCCAAGGAAGCTGTAACTGCAACGAGGTCTCCCCTCAGTCACCTCCAGGCTGAACAGACAAAGTTATCCCAGCTACTCCTCACACAGCTTCCCCCCAAGGCCCTTCACCACCTCTGTTGCCCTCCTTTGGGTGTTCTCTAATAGCTTAATTTCTCTTTCATGTTGTGGTGCCCAGAACTGCCCCCAGCACTTGAGGTGAGGCTGCCCCAGTGCAGAACAGAGTGGGACAATCCCCTGCCTTACCTGGCTGGTGATGCTGGGCCTGACAGGGCTGGCCCCTCTGGCTGCCAGGGCACGCTGACCCATCTTCAACTTGCCATTGACCAAACCAGGGCTTGCTTTGGTTACCTGAGGATAAGTTTTTGGTACCATGGAAGATATTCTGGGCTGTCTCTGCTGGTCTTCATGCCAGTGCAGGTGATTATATTCCTCCTGTAATTCCTGTGCCAAATCTAAAAAACTTTATATAGATCTGAGCCCTACATAGGTGCTGCCCAGAAGATATCTCAAATGGCACTTAGAGGCATGTGTTTTGGCAGGTGAATCAAGGCCTATTGCAGCTCAATCTTAAACACCCAGCTGTCGTTTGGTTACCATCTCAATGACTTAATCTGAAGGCAAACTCTTATGATAGATTTATTCAGATTTTTACTATAAACCTGCAGTGCTTTTTGTAACCTTCTAGGATATCAGACATATGCATTTGTTAGTGACAAGACTGTACTTACCTGGGCTGACAACTGGAATGGGGCTTTACAAAGAGAACAGTTAAAGTTAGAGAAGTTATATTTATCTATAGAAATTGTTGGACTATATATGGAGAATTCCATGTTGCCAATATACCACAGTAACTTCAACTTTATTTTATAAAATCCCACCTATCAGACTCACAACTCTATTTTTCTTTCCTGTTTTTATTACTAGTTAAAATATATTAGTTTTGGTGGTTTTTTTCCCTATCTGTTCTCTCTAAAGGAATCACAAAAGAAATATAATGTATTATAAGGAACAGCAGAGTCTAGAGAAACAATACTCAAAGCCTTCTTTTTTTCTTCCTCAGAATCTGCTTGCAGGTGCTATATAATATACATGTTGCACACAATATCATAACAATGCAGTAGGAGGTGTGTCATAGCCCATCTAGGCACCTATCTATACATCTATACTTTTAAACACTGGTAACTGTGCTTGTGGAGCAGATTTCATAAGCTGCCTTACATCTCTGCCAGTTTACGGCAGGTTTAGTTACACTAAAAGGGACTTCACTCACTCGAGCTAAGTATCTACTTTCATCTTCCTTTTTTGGGATATTATATGCCAATTATCACTCCCTCAGCTGTGTACAGAATGAGCTTCATCTTCCCTGAATTTAGGTCTCTGTAGATGCTTGCCATGTGTATTAATTACCACAGTGTCCCTCTGTGAGAATGGAGAGAAAAAAGCTTCAGTTGGGCAAGTTTCATGTGCCATTTTAGCTGTCTGCCTTGAGATGAGACAGATCATTTGCAGAAGTCCCTACTTATCTCCCTTATTAAGAAAAGCCAGAGAACAAACTCAAGCAGACCCTTGTTTTTAAAAATGAATCTTCCACCATAATGGCCTCTTACCAACTGGTTGCAAAGAATAAAGCACTTTAAAATGTAAAGAAAAGTGAATAAAGATCAACTTTAGTCCATTTTACATGGGACTCAGTGGAAAGCATTTATGTAATCAAGCATCATGTCTCATTTTAGGACTGGAGAGTAACTTGCTGCATTTCTCAGTCTATATTATGAGCCTATATTATACATGTGAACACGACTAAATGGTTTGTGTGCCACTCTTACTCACTGCTCTCTGCAGGAAAAAAAATGTGTTTTAAGGCTTAACTGACTCACGTCTAGAATGATCAAAGCAAACTCATTTCTGTACCTACTGACACATGTATAAACTCAGGTATAGAGCTGCTACATGCATGGCAAGCCTTAAACTTTTCATGTGGGAACTGCCTATGTTCTGATTCAGAAGATGTAAAAAATACACTCACAGGAGTATTATTCAGCCCTAGTCTACACAGAGGTTCAAAATTGTGCCTCTCATCCTGTGCCTGGATATTATGATACCACAGTGTTCAAGGCACTCTGACACGCTGGTGGCTCCCATTGTCCTGAGCATCCCTATGAACTACTATGGAAGGATCTGTATCCACCTGGGCCCTTTGTATTTTCTGTTTGTTTTGAAATAGTCTAGAACTATAGGAGGCAGAACTGCATGTACTATATTTCAGCCTTCCTAAAGAGCAACAAAATTATCACATAGATTGTAAAAGATTTGGTGAGTCAAAAATAATTTTACAAATTTGTGTTTGGCATTTATCTAAGGTTTTTAGCAACGTACGATATCCTGTGCCAAGCCTCATAATAAAGCTGAGATTTTCTTCAGAATTAAAGGGGAAAAGAATGAAATTCACTGCATCAATGTGACATTTTCATTTCTATTTAAAGTTTCTTTACAAAGTAGATCTCAGGAGGTGCTGTTCCAGTGCTCCCTCATTTATAACCTATTTTGTGACTCACAGAAACCTTGTATAAACAATTATTGTGAAAAATAAATTAATTCTCTCCTCAACTCTGTTACTCCTGAAATGCCATTACTGTAGTTCACAAATATGGACATGGTCTCAGTGCTATTCGTTAAAACATTGGTTAACAAGAAACAAGATAGATTTTCAAAAAGAACTGTAGTTTAGATAAAATATCATTTCTTATGCTGCCAGCAAAGATTGAAATGGATTCCATTCTGTTTGTCATAGGAGGCTATTAATAGCACAAGAACTCCCTGGAGAAACCCACTGAAACAAGGCCATGACCCATCTCTGTAGGAGGTGATCCACCATCATCCTCCCTTTGTGGCTTTTCTGCAAGATGAACAGCTTTGGATTACACAGGAGCTCTGCAGGTAGAGCTGAATCCACTTTGGTTTTGGACTGCCTTAGCCACAGCAGGAAGCCAATCCTTCCCCTTCCTACTCTATTAAGTAGATAATTTAAAGTGGCATCCTACAGCATTTCATGCTAATTGAAAGTGTTAAATGAAAAATGATTGACAGAACCAATTTTTGGTTTTATATAATTTGCAGAGGCTTGTGGGAAATGTTCTAATCATTTACCTTTCCACTCCACATTTAGGAATATATCTTGCTTGTATGTTGCAAATGTTCTTTTCATGCTGAAAAGATTTTATACTTTACTAGGTTTTGTGCAGGCAGAAAAGTACTATGATGTGTGCTGAACTCCTTCAGTTATTCTGGAAATAATGATGAAACTGTAAGATTGCTGAAATTATTAAATCACTGTAATTCCCAGGCAGGATGTCTACAGCTATCAGCTCTTGAGGTCCTATAATAAACTCTGCAAAGCATCTGAAAATCTGAGTCAGATGTTTTGCAGCTAACATACTTCAAACTGATAAAAGTACAAAGAAGCAAATATGCCACACTGCCAAACTATACCTGTCATACTGTGTTATAAGAAGCTATATTTTCAGTGGTGCAATCAGAGTATCATCATTGCTCAAGAGTTAAGATGACATTGAAATATAATTGCTCAAAGTTAAATAACTAAAGCAATATTTTCAGTTTCATCAGGACTTCTGTATGTTTAATCACTTAATTTAGAGGTTTAACAGAAAATGATCACAATTAAAAAGGTCTTTCATTTTGTAATGTTACTTTGGTCTGGGAGATGTTTCCTTCACACAGAATGGGAAATAGCTGTGGAATCAGAATATTTACCAGTAGGAAGATCATTTTTGGATACTGCCATAGAATGGGTTTAAGTGTCAGTCTTTGAGCTACCAAATGTGATGAAGTTAATCTGAAAGTATTACAGGATTGTAGCCTAGGCTAGACAGTTATTTGAAGAGGCAAGTTGGAGTAATTAAATAATTTCAATGCTACAACTTTAGTCTCCAAGTAGGGTGGTAAGAAAAAGTAAAATGCAAAGAATTTGTTCTTTTTCCTAAAAAAAACCCCATTACATTATGTCAAGCTGCATAGAATCTCTAGGACATGGGAAATACATATTACACAGTGATGGATGAGGAAGAATATGCTACAAGAGTGTCCGTTGAACAGAATGCAAGTTTTTCTCCTATTTCTTGTTTTTGCAGGAGAAAAAACCCCAAGATGATATTTCTTTATACAGATTTTTGTACAAAGGTATCCTTTGTACGAAGCTGCCTGTGGAGACCGGAATAGTTACTAACAATAATTATTTAATTAGCTCTGGATATTCAGAAGCAGAAATAGTAATGATATACCCTGCATTTCTACCCATGGGCAAGGTGTATAAAGATTCTGTAAAAAGAAAAGGAATACAGACTTCCCTGATTATTTAAAGTATATCAGAAGCTTTGGGGTCATCACATTACTGATTGAGATTCATCTCTAATTTTATAAAACTTCCTCAGTGCATTTTTGGCACAATCGTAATATTTTAAGGCAATTTTAAACTTAAATCTTTCTAATCAGAATCTCTGGTGAGAATCCTGAATGGAAAAGGAAATCTCAGCCAGTATATTTTTAAAGCATACAGCCATTCAGAATCTGATTACCTTTTCACAATTTCATACAAAATGGATTAATGTGTCCCTGTCTTTATTACATTTTCAACACTTGTCATTCGTGATTAAGCCAACACTATGAAGATGTATTACACACCAGCATAAATGGCCACACTAAAAGAGGATATATATGTGCCTGAGAAGTCAAAGGCAGATTGATTTGTGATACTTTCACATTAGATGTAACGTACCTAAAAATATTTCACACAACTCAAGAGTCAACAATCTGGGGCGAAATATAAATAAATAGATGGAAGCTACCTTACATGGAGAGGAAAGAGCTGCAGAAAAGTGTTAATTGAATCAAGCACGTGTGGGGATGTGATAGAGGGCTATGAAAAAAGTCAGATGCAATTTCTTATAGATAACAGCTCAAATCAGAAATGCCGCACAATTGGAAGCACCTACTCCAAAGGTCCAGTGCTGGGAGACAGAGTTTATTACGGGGCAGGAGTGATGTTTACTGAAAAGGATTCTGGACTAATCTTACTTTGTGCCTGTCTTAAATGATCCCTAATTCTCTTGTGAATATATTTCCCCCATTAATCACGGCATTGCCTCTCTGTGCCATCTGTCTCACTTCTACTTATCCTGCTGCACAATATGTGGACTTCACAGTATGTAAGGGGCTTATAAGAAAAATGGAGGGAGACTTTTTACAAAGGCCTGCAGTGACAGGAGAAAGAGAATTGATTTTAAATTGAAGGACAGTAGATTTAGATTGGCCATAGGGAAGAATTATTTTATTGTGAGGGTGGTGAGATGCTGGGGAAAGTTTTCCGGAGGGGCTTCTACATCCCTGAAAGTGTTCAAGGTCAAGTTGGGTGAGGCTTTGAGCAACCTGGTCTAGTGAAGGGTGTTCCTGTCCATGGAGGAAGGAGTGGACCACATGATCTTTAAAGGTCCCTTTCAATCTAAACCATTCAGTGATTTTCTGTGGTATTACCTCCACAGAGTACCTGACTCCATTCCTATTATTTCAACCCTACTACAGGTTCATATTTTTTAACTGAACATTGGGTTTGTTGCTATTTTGAGACATTTACTTGTGCTTCCAAAATAGAGTTGTGCTCAAATATGTTTTGAAGCTTGTCATTGGTAATCTGAAATGGTTGAGAGAGTAACAGAGTAACATCATCTTTTTGGTTTTTTTTTCTTTGTTCACTCTATTTTTTTAAATACTAAATTAGTCAATCCAAAATTCTGCACTTAAGATCTAACACATTTTAAAAATCAATAATAATAATAATAAACATTTTTTATTTGTTTTCTAACTTGTGGCTTGCTCTGCTCATACAAACCAATAAAAATCTGTCTAAAATCCAAACTATTACTTGATAGGCTTTAGACTTCTATCAAGACAGTTATAAAGTAAGGCAACTTAGTCCTATTAAAGTCTGTCTTGCCATCTGCTTCTGGCAGTAAGGTTTCTAGTTGAATATTAACTGTATAATACAGCTGTCAGCAAAAGAGTGCAGCTGCCATTTTAAAAGCCAGTGTATGACAGATCCATCAGAACATCATTATAAAATGACCTCTAGCATGACATAATTTCTAGCAAAATCTCAGCTTGGAATGACCCTTAAAACATCTTTTTGTTGTCTTTCGTGTAATCTGCTGCAACAAGTGCAGGAAGAATAGTAGTGTGGCTTCTACTGTGGGAGTGACTCGCTGGCCAGCAGCTGGCCCTACATAGGAGATACTCAGATGGAGACAGCAGTGGAGAGGAAAAAAAGCCCAAAGCAGCAGATTCAGACCTGCTTCATCCCAGATTTTTGGGGCACCTAGTGGTTCAGTTTACAGTGCCCATTCATGGGAAAGGCAAGTGAAGTTCCATGGACATCTCATCTTCCCTTTCTAATGGGGCCTCATCTGAGCAGCGTTCTCCTTCAGCAGCCAGCCTACTCCTCAGTCTCTGTGCATATACATGTCTGAGCCAGCTAAGTTTCATCTTGTACTCCCCTAATTTATCTCACTGGTACTGAATTATCATCCCTCCTATGATTCTCAGCCCCATCCCTGTTCTTCATTCATCATCCTCATGCTTATTGTCTGTCTCCGTGCTGCTGCCGATAGCATCGGCTGCCGCCGCGCTCTGTGCCGCGCACTGCAGAGATTATTCACGTCTAAGCTGCTTGCTCTGTGTACAGGCAATCTCTCCACGTAAATGAGAATACCTTTACAGTCTTCCTGATAAACACTGACCCCCCTTTGTACGCCTCTTATCCATTTTTCTCTGAAGTCATTCTCACTGCTTGCCAGTAACAGTGATCATTCTGAAGACTTTAGTGAGAGCATTTATCTGCTTTGGGATGATTTGGGGTCATTTTTTTCCTCCTGAATACATTTCATCTCTGAAGCTGTTTCCAAGGGCAGTTCCATGGTTAGGGAGAATTTGGAGGAGAGTGCATTTACAGTTTGGGGTTTTTCTCCTGAAGGGAATGCAGAGTTAGCTGTCTATGGGGAATTATGAGAACAAGATTCTAAATCTCACTGCTTTAAATTATTCCAAAAGCCATGGCCTGGAAGGTGTAATTGGCAGGGAAGTGTAGAATTTGTCAGTGCAGCTCAATAATTATCTAGTCAGAACTCCTGAATGAACTCTTCCCAGTAATTTTTTTCAGTGCTAGACAGCTCTGCAGCTATTTTATTTCAGCTTAAACGTTGTGAAATAGTCATGATTTTGTGTAGCATTTTTAGTTTCCCAAATGAATAATGCATTTTATTTTGCCCACTAAAGTTACAGGGGCTCAGGTATTTCTACCTTTTTAATATTATTTTTATTATTTTTAAGAAAAAATTTTGTTAGAGTGCTAAATCTGTTTTGTACAATACAACATATGGCTGCCTGAAGTACCCCTCTCCCTCATTTTTTTATTCATGTGATACATGAAAAATGGCATAAATGTATTTCATTGTGTCACCTAGAATCTGTGTAGCCAACAATAATGAATATACTTTACTCTTCAGCTTGGTAATGTTTCATTTCTTCCTGACAAGATTATTTGACAAGCAGACCCTGCACGGGCAATGTTGTTTATTTTCATAGGCATGTAAATTATCTTGACAGTCTCATAAACATAAATTGGCAAGCATACTGTCCCACAGCAATGCTTGTTAAAATACACTAATGGAATATAATAAATAAATTATTCTAGTGTATTTATAATATGCTAGCATACCATTACATCTTGCGAAAGTTATACAGCACAGGATTATATGCTTTATATTTCTTACAGTTTGCAATAACTTGTCGATCAGATATTTAATGCAATTAACTCTGAAGAAAAATGCATAGATCCATACTCAGGAGCGTATTCGAGTCCAAAGTAATGCAAATAATAATTTACCCGGACTGAAAATGCTAGATAGTTTTTACCAGTCTGCACACATCAGTTTCATGGCATCGCACAATGATTTGGGTTGGAAGGGACACCCAATTTCATTTGGAATACCTGTGCAGGAGGCAGGTGGAAGGAAACGTACATGTATCCAATTAACAAACTGATTGCTTGGTAGCTGGTAGTTGGGCTGGATACCAAAATACTCAAAAATGTTTGGAGTGCACCTGGGAAACAGATTTAGCTTTGGACGTCCACAAAGAACGGACAGTCCAGGCGAATGTCACACTGTAATTGATTCAGCTGTTTTGGCTGGTTGTTCAAAGTTCCCCATAGAAGCCATCAGCAATTTGAAGTTGTCTTTGATACCAAAGAAAGAAGCTTCAGAGAGATCTTGGATGTCTTTGGAGCCAAAGCAAGCTAAGACACAAACATCAGGGGCAAGTATCACCTCAGACTGTAAGTCCATACCCACATCATAGGTGTCAGCTCAGGGTGGCCTATAATCTTCAGAGATTCATTCTTATAAATTTCAGGTCTCTCTAGGGTACCTTTAGGGTCACTAGAGGAAAGAAGAGTTTTTGAGGAAGAAATAACTTCAACTAATTTATAAGGTGATAAATCACGCTCTCAATGAGACTGTATCTCTGTTAAGGAAGCCTAGATCAGTTGTTTAGATTTCAGTAATAATTTTTTATTGAGCTAAAGTCAGGGAGAATTAGTTCTACCTAGAGAGTTTGAAAATTGAAGAGATATTCCCCTCAATGTTTTCCCTCATTATATAATCACCATTTTATGAATCAACTGTAAATAACAAGCAGCATCTAATCTTCTCCCTGGAGTAATTAAAATTATGATAAGAGAAACAACTCCAGAGCACTTGGCTACCTCCTATCTCCTTGACGTGTGTCAAGTTGGTGTCACTGTCAGTATCTCATAGAGACCAAATTGCTTGCTTTGTCAGACTGGATAAGAATTTGTCTTTGTATTTTTCTCTGAAATCCCAAATTTTTCAGTACTAATATGAGCAGAAGTTCAAAAAGGTCATTAAATGCCATCCAATTCTTGAGCCACTTAGCACCAGTCTGAGTGCTGAGTGCTGTCTGAAGTTGTCTAATTAATATCAGCTCCCAAAGACTCCTGAGAGCCACTTCAGCGGTCAGCAACAAGCCAGTCCAAAGGCACACTCCAAAAATGAACTTCAGCATCATCTTGCTCATTTTCAAGGCAGGAAGGGGGCTGTCTGGCAAAATTTAAACCGCAAAAAATTTATTTCTAAATGCACAGTACAGAATGCAAGAACTTAACTGGTGTGGATTTGTATTGGGCTAGTTTCAATGAAAAGTTCTCCTAAACAAAAATGACTGCACAATATGGCTCATAATTTCATTATTTTCCTACCCCTTCCCTTACTGAAATAAATATTTATTGAGCTCAACAGGGGGAATAAAAAATCACTGGCATTCTCTGTATACCACTTTTTGAATGAGCTTTCCTATGTCTCATTTCTCCATGACAACCTCATTTGACAGGCAGTCCCTGCTTTGGCAATGTTGTATCATATTTTCTTAGGCATGCAAATTCTGTTGACAGTCTCATAAACATAAATTGGCAGGCATAGTGTCCCAAAGCAATGCTTATTAAAATACGCTAATGGAATAGGATAAATACATTATTTTCAAATGCAAGCAGAAAACACACACAGTTTCGTATGATACTTCTGCTACTGATTGATGGGAGTTGCAATCAGGGACAATTAAAAAAACCTCCAGGTTTGTGGCTCAGCTCCTGTAGTAAGGACTGCAGGTCTACCAGTACACCCAGTTGCTGCCACAGCCTTTTTTTCCCAGTCCCAGCACTAATGCTGAGACACAGCCAGCCTTGAGCAGGATGTTTCTAGTCTGTGGCTGATACTGTTCTCCCTTGGCATCTCTCTAATGCTTTTCCTGGCACTCAAAACCTACAGATCCTGGTACCTCTGAGCCACACAGCAGCTGAGTGACACCTCCCTCCGCGCCGCCTCCTCCGCGCTTCTGTGTCGCTGCGATAGAAATGAGGTTGTTAGCACACCCTGGGAGTGAATTACTGCAGTCTAGGAGCAGGAGGGAAAAAAGGAAGGAAATTTCCAAGTTTCCTGAGATGTAATTCCCCATTGGTAGTATTTTTGCAATGGCAAAACCAGACTACAGAAATTGTTCCTGTGACAGTAATCTTTAGGCCAAAATAATGAAATTTTTATCAATTGTGCAATTCCAAAAGATTTTTTTACATTTGAAAGTGTTCTTAAAGCTTTTATATAGTTGACATATATTTATTTCTCTAGTATTATAATAAAATAAGTATAATTACTTTTAATAGTGAATACTTTTATTCAGCCTCAAGTAAACATTGCTCAAAGATGTTGTGGACACTCCGTCCCTGGAAGTGTTCAAGATCAGGCTGGATGGGGCCCTGAGTAACCTTGGAAAAACTCTTTGCCAATTAGAGTTATGCAAAACCAGTTTAAAAGTTAGATCTATTTAAAATTTTTCAAAATTGAATGCCACTATTCTAAAATTAGAAAAGTAAAACCCAGAATATTTTTGTGACCTTTTATTTGTCATATATTATCCAATCTTAAAAAGTCAACAAAATATTTATTTTTATAATACTGCAGAAAATTTTACAGTAGTGCATTTTTATTCACTTTGACTACTCATGTTTTAAATATAGATTGATTAATTTAATTTCAGTAGTAATAAAGGTTTCAAAGACTTTCCAAAGAAAGATTTTAGTGCGAACAAATCTTTTTTAAGAAAGACAAGCAGAAAGAGTGCTGTTAAGCATAATTGAGAGTTAATAAGCTTTCACATTTTAGATGTACCCATTTTATTTGGGGGTAAATGAAGTCATTTGTATAAGACAAGCTTGGAGCACTTAGTAATTTATCTGCAAAATAACATTATATAAATGTAAGTTGTAGGACTAACCTTTTCAGTAGAAACTTAGAAATTTAGAAACAATTTAGAATGAGACTTAAGGTCTTAAGAACCAAATTTTCAAAGGTGAGGAGAGACATCTGCACAGATTTTCACAAGTTTGTAAAGAGGTTAGTTAGCTAAAACCAGAACAAACAGAGCACTTATGAGCTTAAAATACTGCTTAGGTAAAATTGAAGTATGACTTCCAGAACATCAATGGAAATATCCCACGACCCAGTACATTTGAGATGTACCATCTCTGTATCTCCAGATAGTGGTTAGGTTGAAGACACAAATCAAGTCAAATCAAGTGTTCACTATAGGCAGTGGTGAGAAAAAGGCACATTTAGGATGCAATTCATCAGGTTTCCTATCAAAACCCAGTTTTAGATTAAAATAAATTTCATCCCATCTGATCAGATGTATCCTACCTTTGGTTTTTGGATACCATGGAAGAAAAGACAAGCCTGAGGCACAAAGAGTAAACCTGCAGAGTGACAAAGCCTCTGTGCCGTGAGGTGGAGGAGCCCCATCTCTGCTGCCAGTGCAGCTGGGGAGTCACTGGCTCTGTAATGGACAGCGCAGGTTGGGGCAGGGACACAGACAAGGGACAGTCTTGTGGGAAAGAAAAGTGCCTCAGTTTATCATCTGCAACCAAGCAGAGCTCCCAAAAGGAGAATATTTTTGTTGCATCTTTGGCAACTGCTATTTAAACACTTTATAAAACCAGGTGCATAGCTTCTGTGACAGAGACCAGACCACTGAATTTTCTCATCTGTTTTTTCCAGTGATATGTTGAATTGTCTCATTTTTGAATTACAATGTTCACTTTCCAGCTGTCCAAGCTGATGCTTTAATGCCAGACTGAGATTTAGGGTATTTTTGCTTCTGGGTTAAAAAAATTCTGAAACTCCAGAACTGCATATAATTATTTATATATGTGTACAGAGAAAAAATCTAAATGTAAAATTACCATTAATTAAAATTTTCCCACATACTTGACTCATAATTATTCTCTAGCTATAAGTAATAAATATAATTAGGACAAGTGAGAATCATGGGACAGGAATAGTACAATGAGTTGGAGAGAAATAGCAGAATGTAGGTTAAGAAGAGAGGAAAACTGTTATGGAATTAATATTACTTCAGGAAGAAATTAAGCTTGATGGCTCATGACATTTCTCCCACTGATATTTTTCAGGCCTATTTTTATGTGACACTCTAAAATATTTCTGTTGGTAGCTTTAAAAATATATATATTTGAAGTATGTCTAAATAAAAAGCGTGGAAATAGGTAAAAGTGTGTGAAGTGCAACTACTGATATGTGCAGGAACAAGAATTATTTAATTTGAAGAAATTGTTAAGAAAGATCCCACTGAGTTCACTAGACTTACCACCGCTGGGTTTAATCTGTATCAATAAGATGGAGGGATCATGCAATTAGTACTTCCACTTTGTAAAAGCAGCAGAAGAGAAGGATGAAAGCAGGCATGAAGAGGATAAAGCAGGAGTGTGGAGGCTAAAGATATAAAGGAATGTAAAGTCAACATTTTTGTGTGTCTATTTCAATTGCTGAAGTTAGAGCATTTTGCTGACTATTGCTTTGAAATAAAAATTTTGTGAAATGCTCATAGCAGGGCAGAACTCACTTGCTTTAATGTGTCTTAAAATCTGAAAGAAGGAGAAGCAATATCTTTTATTAAACTAGCTGATACTGTTATAAAAAGAGACCAGTTTCCTGAGCACAAGAAAAAGGTTTGTATGCCTGAAGCATGTCTGGTTTTGAAACCATAAAGTTGAGTTAATAAAAGATCCTTCCTCTCTCCCTAAACCTTACCTCTCTATATCCTTGAATATCATCCATAATGATCCTATTACTTGAAAATATGAGCAACTTCAGCTAGCTCAAGAAATATCCCTCCTATCAGATTTTTGACTTTTTTCATGATCATTGTTCAAGCAGAAGAGAAGGACAAGAATGAGGGACAGCCAGATATGAGCCTGTATGGCTCACAGTGGCTCTGCATTTTGTTAACACTGGTACAAAATATTCTTGCAGTTTTGGATCAAGAACTTTTAAAGACAGAAATACAAGAGCCAGTGTCCAATCTACAATGTTCAGAGTAGAAACTTTGCCTATTACTGTGTAAATATTAACCCTTTTAGAGATCAGTGTAAGCAGCTGATGGATTTCTTTTGCTTACTTTTTTGATAAACAGCATATTAAGTGAAAAACCCTCCTTGGCACACCACCTGGAAATAAATTTTAGGCATCCTTCATAAAATAAATGTGGTGGGGTATTTTGCACCTGTCCTGAACCATTCAGATAAGCAATTGAAAAATTCACGTTTTCCGGATTATAGTGATACTTCTAATGTTGATAACTTGTTGGGTGTTTGATTGATATACCTTGCTCTTGATATCTAAAGTTAATGTGCTTGTAAGAACTAGATTCAGAAGAAATTTTTCCATTAGATCCCATTCTGTTAGATTTCATTTCTTTTGGCCAACTGCTAAGGCTCTATTTTCTTCCAAGTAGGTTAGTATTTGGTTTTCCTAAGACTATCTAGAAATAAACACCAAGACTGCTATTTTTGAAAGGAATAGAGACATTGACAATTTCCTCTGTATGTCTCTATGTTACTTGTTTTTGCCATTTTCCAATCAGGACAAATCTGTTAGGAGATGCTAAGGAATATTTTGAAATCTGTTGTTAGCAGATGAGTAAGATAGATATCTCTAAATAATGTTAATGTCTAATAGTAATTACAGAGTCTGGAGGGACATAGGAACACACAAGACCTCTTCCAGACCAATATTTCTGTGTTTCTTTGCTAATATAAGAGTAAGTGTGAATATTAATATGGTCCCCAATATCAGATTCATATCAATTGCTGAATTTGTTGTGAAGAGTGTCAGTTACAACAAAGCAGCATTTTGAGTAGATAAATAGTTCACCAATATATTCACTAAGCCCTACAAGGAGATTCAAATACACAACAAAATGGTTTTTAAAAAGAAAGAGGTAAAAAAGGAAACCAATATGCAGTTAGTTAATCCTCCTACATTACAATTTACATGAGAAATAGACTCTTTTCCACTTCTCCGCAAAGATTAAATATCTGAACGTCAGTATTGAGGAAACATAAACCTTGATTTCATTATTTAATAAAATACAGTACACTGACTAAAGAAATGTGAACCAGTACAAATAATTAAAATTTCAGAAACGACACTTGCAATAGTAATTAGAAAAATAGAAAAAAAAAATAGGAATAGAAAAAATAGCTTATAATTTAGTAATTTTCCTGTTTAATATTTCTTTCTAAATATGCTAACTCACAGTGCATCTCCCAGAATTTAGGTATGAAGTTGCAAGAACTTCGCCACTTCCTCCACACATGAAGTAAAGAGGCAAAATGTAAATAAAAATCTTTTTCTCTTGGGTGCCAGCTCATAGAAATCAAGAGATTTGTCAGAACTCTGAATCAAAGAAGTCAAACGCACACCAGCAGAGCTTAGCTTAATCCCCTGATCAGAGACAATCTGCTCATCAGTGCCCTGAGCTGAGCAGACACAGGTCTGCCCTCACCCAGAGGCACCCACTCGAGCTGGGGTTGTTCCTGCACTCTCCTGCCACTCCTTGACAAGGGCAGACGCTTTTCAAGTCATGTAGTAACTCCAATGAAATTGGAACGCTGGTGTTAAAATACTGCACTGGCTGCTAATATAAACCCTATGATCTATGACTATATTTTTGTGATGGGTCAACCCTGACTGGATGCTGTGTTCCCTCCTAAGACTCTTTGTCACTGCCAGCCTCAGCTGGACAGGGGACAGAAAATATAATGAAAGACTTGTAGGTTGAGATAAGGGCAGGAGAGGTCACTCACCAATGACCATCATAGGCAAATAAACTAGGCATGGGGGAGGTAGTTTTATTAAATCAGAAAGGAGAAATAAAAACTAAATGTGAAAAGAAGATGGGCAATAGTCAGTTCAGTACACTGAACTCTGCTGCTCTTTCCTCTTCAGTGAGAGGACTCCTCACATTCTTTCCCTGCTCCAGTGTGAGTCTCTTCCATGAAATTTAGTCCTTCAGGAGCAGTCTGCTCCAGCTTGAGTCCCCCACGGGGCAACAAAGCCTTCTAAGAGCCTCTTCCAGCACAGGCTTCTCACAGGGTCACAGACTCCTTCAGGCATCCATTTGCTCTGGTCTGGCATCCTCCATGGGCTGCAGGTAGATCTCTTCCCCCTCATGGACATCCAGGGGCTGCAGGGGCACAGTTGCTGCACCATGGTTTTCACCAAGGGGAATCTTGCAGGGGAATCTCTGCTCTGGGGCCTCCTCCCTTCCCCTTCCTCACTGACCTGGAATCAACAGCAGGGTTGTTGCTCTCACATATTCTCACTCCTTTCTTCTGGCTGTTGCTGGTGTTGCACAGGGCAGATTTCTTTCCCCCCTTCCATTCTTCTTATATATCTATATTATCCCTGAGATGCTACCACCATCACTGACAAGCTCAACCCTGACCAGTGGCAGGTCCATCTTGGAGGTTTGGCTTTGGCTCCATCAGACACGGGGAGAGCTTCTGGCAGCTTCTCAAAGGAGCCACCCCTGTAGTTCACTGCTGCCAAAGCTTTGCCACATAAACCCAATATAATTTTATAAATAGATACTTTTGGTGTATTCTGCAGTTAAATCTAGACTGGACTGCTCAAGGATGATGCCCAATGTGCAGCTGCAGTGTATTGAACAGAGACTCAAGCATGACAACATCTTGAGTAAGGAGGCTCAACCCCCTGTCCACCTTACTCTGTGCCTCTTCTATTTGCACAGACCTCCAAAATTTCTCTGCACAGTTCTGTGCCCTGGCTCAGAGCAGGGGCTATATTACACATGCTTACATGTGTGGTGGTGTGAGAACTAATGTCATGCAAAATACAAATTTTGCTCTGCCTCTGAACATGGTCCCTGTTGTGTCCCTGAACTGTGTTCCTGGGACTGGGAGTGATGAAATCTGTGGAATTTTTAGTGAGTCCAGATGAGATGTGAGATTGAACCCAGGTACAACACTGATGGATCTGGTAGCAGACGGAGTATGGATGGAAGAGCAGAAAAAAAATGTTACAATGCTCTTGAGCTTGATAGGGCCAATGTAGAAGCTCTGCTAATTTTCTCAGCTTCTCAGCGAAATCACCAGAAAAATTCTGCAACAGCCATTCCTGGCAGCTAAGTATTGCTGAAATTCTCATTCTAGTGGGTTCTGCATGATTTTTGTCCCCACTATTATCCAAGTCCTCCAACCTAACATTGGCACTGAACAGAAAGAATACGATTCTCTGAAATGTTATAAATTATATTAAAGTTTTAAGAGAAAACCAGGATAAGACTGTTGCCCTGAAAATGATACAGAACTGGGGAAGAAGTTTTGATATTACCACATCTCTAAACCTTGTGCTCAGAAAAGTGAGAGCTAAATAATAGTTTATCCCACATATTAAATAGCAGGGAATGAGTATGACTGTGCCCCAAAGGGACAATTCAACCCTGTTTTCCTTAAAAGTACAGTAGGTAAGCACTTAGAGACCATTTCCATCTGTAGTCAAACCACTTGATAAAAAATCAGTGCCACAGACTAAGCATAGTAAAGGGAAGGCAAAGCAGATTTCCTATCAGAAAGAGCAGTCCAGTCAGGAATACATTCTGAGACATTTCAAGCTTCATAACATATTGCTGTCTCAGACATTACAGTAAACAGTCCATTAACAGTTTTGTAAAATGAATGCTGACCTCCACGTATTTATTTACTTGTATTTTTCAGTATTTCAAATAGAAGCTCTGGGTTTGGACCTCTCTCAGCTCTGAGGCAGCACAAAGTTCTGAAGCTTAAAATTACTTGTTTTGCTGAGGTTGCTTTATTTTTGCTGAAATATCATCTTATTTTATACAGTATAATATTGACTCATTTTTGTATCCTCTTAAAATAAATCTCAATGAGCTGTGTTCCTAACTCCTCCTTATTTAATGCTCCAGTTTACTTTTTCCTTTCTGCTCCAGAGACAGTCAGTGTCATATTTAATGGATATATAGAATTAGAATTTTTTTTAACACATTTTTTTTAAGATGAGGAAGAGATAAAAATTAGGTCTCTCTCTCCGTATGCTTATATCTGTATCTATCTGTCTATCTATCAATAAATCGGTCAGAAAATAAATTAACATGGGGACATCTCTACTCGACCCTAATGAGGTCCCATTTGGTGTATTGTGTTCAATTCAGTTCTCCACAGTTCAAGAAATACAAGGAGCTACTGGAGAGGGTCCAGTGGAGGCCACAAAGATGATGTGGGGTCGGGAGCATGTCCCGTATGAGAAGATACTGTGGGAGCTGGGCCTGTTCGGTCAAGAGAAAACAGAGAGGGGATCTCATTAATGCATATAAGTATGTCTAAGGCAGGTGCCAAGAGGAT
>JAWWMU010000153.1:103951040-103968514 GCA_035048155.1 Cinnycerthia olivascens
CCTGTTCGGTCAAGAGAAAACAGAGAGGGGATCTCATTAATGCATATAAGTATGTCTAAGGCAGGTGCCAAGAGGATGGTGCCAAACTCTTTTCAGTGGTGCCCAGTGCCAGGATAAAAGTACTGGCCATGTACTGAACCACAACAAGTTCAACCACAGGTGAGGAAGAACTTTTTGTTGAGGATGGCAGAGCACTGGAACAGGCTTCACAGGGAGGTCATGGAGTCTACCTCTTTGCACACATTCCAAACCCACCTGGGTGGTTTTTTGTGTCCCCACTTGTAGGTGATGCTGCCATGGCAGAGTCTTGGGCAGGATGATCTCCAAAAGCCCCTTTCAATCCTAAAAATTCTGTGAGTCTCTTATTTTTCCAAATTGATTGAGTGGTAGTTTAAATTAGATACAAAGCAGATTGATTTATCATTAGACTACTTCAGGTTGAAGTCCAAATTCAGAAAATTGTACCTGTTCTATGAAGAAAATTCTGAAGTGATTAACTATAAAGGTTATTTCAGGCTTTTCTCCACTGGGATGTTTGCAAATGAGGTCACAGTCATAAATAATAGTCTTCAAAAACGGACATTCGTGTAAGAAAAAAATATCAGGGAAAAATCAAATTTTAACTTCAAATAACATTTTTGGTACATTTGCAAGGTCACTTGCTTGTCAGTACATGTCTCATGAGTCACAGAAATGTAGCCAAAAAGAAAAAAAATGATGACACTGGCAGAGTTAAGTGTCCTTCAGTAGCTGGCCTGAGAAAAAAAAAAAAATTCTTCCCCAAAACTCAAATTTTTGTTTAAAGGGGAAGAAAAAATAAAAGCAGAAACTATCCAAAGAAGTACATATTCCATAAATTAGGAATCTGTTCTGGAGATCCAAACCTCTCATTTTACTGTATGCTAAAAACTTAGATTTCTTTAAATACAGCCTTAGGTGAAGTCTATCCCAAGGCAGGGTGATAAATGCATGGTTTGCAAAGGAAGTGGAATCATCACGGAGTATAAAAGTCTCTAATGTTGTCAGTATAATGGAAGGAAAAACCCCAAGCCAGCTGAGAGTGCAGTTTTAGACACATGCTTTTCACAAACTGACTGATGCGGCTCTTTCAAAGAAATCAATCTGAGGCTTTCCAAATCACTCCGGGACAGATTCTGCTTTTCACTCTTTGTGCTATTTGCACTGCAGACAAAAAAACCCATTTCTTTGCAGATATAATTCACTGTGTTAATTATGCCCTACGACCCAGTGTGAGTCAGCATGCGAGGCTGGCAGAATGCATCCTCCTAAAGCTGAGCAATCCAGACTTCAGGGGCTCATAACAGACAAACTTTAACTAAAAATGTTTGGGGTGGTTGGTTCATTTTTTTTTTTCTTTTAATGTTTTCTCCTGAAATGTAAAAGTACTGATTCTCTTAAATTCCTGCAGTGATCTGTTGCTGTAATTCACAGCATCAAACCATAACCTTAATGGTTACTTATATAATTTGCTCTGTGTTTCTTGTTTATAATTCCACTTGGCTCAAGGCAAAGTGATGTACGGCATTCATGGACATAAAGGAACATAAAAGAAAGAAAGTTTGATCAATAGGACAACTTTGTTGTTGGTAAACATTGTCAGAAAATGATCAGTGTCAGTGCTCTAAGCCAGAGAAAACTAATAACAGGAGTGGCAAGCTTCCTGCAAGCATTTGGAGCATTTATGTGGCATTCCAAAGGAAGATCTGTAAACAAGACTAGAACAAAAATACAATTTTATTGATATCCACCTGATTTATGTTTACAGCATGTGTTGATAATAACCCTATTTGTCAAGAGAGTCCATCATGAATACTAATTTACTGTTACTGAGTCAAAACCAAATAAGTGAGGTTGATGTGATGCTGTACTCTTATGCATTTTCATGTAACCACATTTAGTGACCTGAGTCTCCAGTAAAGAATTCAAAGGACTTTCACCAGGCACAGAATGTTTTCTAATGAGTTTATAAGTGGATCCTGATATGAATGGAGCTCAGAGACTAGGAAGAGACCCTTATGGTCTGTTTAATGAAACATGAATAAAATTATTTTTAATATCTTATGCATATTTTTATTCCACCAACTTACTTTTCAAAGCAGAACATCTCAAAGTCCCAGAAGATCAAATCTACAAAAAGTTGTTACATTTTGAACTTCTTTCATCCTAATTTGAAACAGAAGACACAAAGATATTTCCTATGATTGTTACAAGGAAATAAATAGTAACTTGGTAAGTATTAGAATGGTCTGATCAGAAGAGTTTTCCATAACACAAAAACAATTAAATTTAAAGTTTACCTCTCAGTCTATGACAATAACATAATAGTGAAGTGAAATGTTTCAGCATAAATGAAATAGATCTCTAATTGTTCATGCATAATTTTGTTAAAATTGAAACATTCCCCTTACAAAGCATTATGTTATGACTATTCAGTATATTTCAATGAAAAAAAAAAAATCTACTTGTTCTGTTCCAAGAATAGATTAATATTATTTAACTAGTTGAGAAAAATCTGAATAAAAAGAGATAAAGTGACATTTCTAAAAAATAAAAGCCAAAATTTCATCTAGAATAAATTTGTTCGGGGGAGTGTGAACAATATATTCTAGTTCAGATCTAGGAAACCTAGTTCACAGAACCATTGAGTTGTTAAGATTGGAAAAGACCTTCAAGATCTTCAAGTCCAGCTGTCAAACCAGCACCACCACATTCATCATTAAACCATATCCTCAAGTGCAAAAGTTCTTTGTTCTGGCTAGAGAATACACTCACTTTAATTAAAAACAAATAAACAAATAAACAAAAACAAGCAAACAAAAATCCAAAAAAATAAAACCACATTAAAAATCAAGGATTACAGAAAATGAATGATGTCAATAAAAACTGGAATGCAAATTTGACCTTGATTTTATCACAAATGAAAGCCCTTCAGAATGGCCCAGATCCTGAGTTTGTTTCAGCCATCTGAAATGGCAAAAACTGTGCCGAAGCCTGATGAAATCTGACTGGTAAGGGAGGCACAAAAACCCCAAAATAGCAAACATTAGCAAAATTCTGGGTACATTGTGGCAGGGTTATTAACTCTTCCTTTTTACTCCTCCTAGCACTTGCAAAAGTACTATGGAAAGTGTTGGTATCTCTCAATGGTCAAAGAGACCATTTTCCTTAGGTTGTTTCACACCAAATTGTACAAATAGAGTTGATCAGGAGCTTCACTGTCAGAAAAATGTGTGTAATAATGCCCACTCACTATCAATCACTGCCAGAATGGCAGCAATTTACCAGCCAGACACAGGGACTCATAGTTGGCACAAAACACCCAGTATAAATAATAAAATATGTATACTGTTATTTCTTACTTTTCAGAATGAGTTTTTTTTGAGTTTTCAAAGTTTCAAAAATAAATAAACAAAACAAGAATGACCAAGTATTCACTCAAAGGAGAAATGCAGGAGCACAGGTATAGAAATGAATAAAGTTTATATAACTCTTAATTTACAATAAAAATTTTTGTTCTTGCTTTATTTATTTATATATTTTTACTCATTTGTATATGTCCTTGTCTCCTGAAAGCTTTAAACTGAATTTAAAATAATTCCACTGAAATTGCAACATCAGAATTCAAGGTATCGCTAAATATTTGCTGTTCCTTCTGCAGTTCCCACTGCCTTCATCTGGAGCTTGTAGCACTCAAAGGTTTTAAAGAAAAAGCTTCCTGGTCTAAACTGGCCAAGAAATATTACAAAGTGATAAATCTCTCTCTGGCTGAGCCAAAATCCCTGCTGGAGAGCTAGGTCCGATGAAAAACAAGGAAATAAACACCATTCTAACCATGGGAATGCAAAGCTCAAACCCTCAGGCATATTGATCGGCTGATAGATGATGATTAGCACAGTGCTTGTCCAAGACATGGGTGCCTAATGCACCTGTTGCTAAATTTCAGCATCGTTCAAGGTTGGTTTGCTGGCATGAGTGCAACTAAAGGCAACAGTTGTATATGGAAGATGGATAGCTGGATTTCAAAGGCAAAGGCCAAACTGTCCTTTCTGGTGATTGCTCTGGGTTTCTAATGTGAACTGTATCACTGCTAGCAAAGAGCACTTCTCCAAGGAAAATAACCCTCTTTAATCCAAGGGAAAACCTAAAACTACCGATAGTGACATCTGGTGGCACCTAAAAATGTCACATTTGAAAGTAAACGGCTTCGTGGTGCAAAATGAAGATTGGCAGCCTTATGATCTGTCACTTTTCCAACTGGAGTTAATAAAAGTGTTATTGAGTGGTATTAAATAGACATATCAGTCTCCCCCACCCCCCACCCCCCACCCCCACACACATAAGCCAGAGATGCCTGTGAAACTTCAACCCACATGATCTTCACCTGTATGCTGAGGAAATGAATGAGCTGAACATCCAGTTGCTTCTCAGGGACTCTTTGCATTCCCTATGGTCACTGCATTCACTGCACAAAATACATCATGTAAATGTGACTTATATATATGGTTATTTAAATGAGAGATGCTACCATCTATGAAGAAATAAATGTGGATACAAATGAACTTTGGCACTATGATATATGATATCTCTCCAGGCTGGAGAAATATATCAGGTGTCTTCAATTAAAATAATGATAATAATAATCTTCTCAACCCTGTTCAATTCAAGCCAACCATTTAATTCTGTTTTCTGTCAGCTGATCCTAATAACTCTGCTGTTGTTCCTAGAATTCCCTCGGTGTTCCCTGTGCCCACTGTTGCACAAATATTTTTCTGGTCTTAAATCCTTTGCTCCCTTCTTTTCTTCAGCTATTTCAAAAGCATCTTGGCTGCTTTTTTGTTTTTCTTTGTTTTTTTTGCAGGCCCTGATAAAAGCCTCTGTATAATATTACCTCATAAAAACAAACTGTGGTATAGCAAGAAGGAAGAATATTACATCAGCTTCTAGCACCTTGCTTTCCCAAAGAAACTGATGAGATTACTGCTAGTGTTCAAGTTGAAAAACCAGAACTCACACATTGAGAGTTGTCTGAATGGCAGTTTTGTTTCCTTTTCTCTTAACTGAGATGGTAGCCAAGACCCAGCAGTCTTAATATGGAACAGAAGAAACATTTTTCAGCCTTAAACACTCAGCTTTGCGTTATATTTCAAGTCGCATTTCTTAGTAAGAGAAACTTCTAACATTCGAACAAAAGTGAATGACAGCAGTAGCTTCTTCAAGCTAAAATACAGCATTACATTTGAGATGATACACTGGCGCCTCCAGATGATACTCTTCACAGTAATATTATTTCTATTACATCTACTGTAGAGACCAATAGGAATTTGGGGACCCTATAGAGGTAACTGCTAAACCTTAGAATATTATATTTTCTGAGGCTCAGGCAACTGGCGTGTTATTCCCCAGTTTCCCTTGAGGTACAAGTTGGAACCATCTCTGCTGAGGACTTTTCATGAAGCATCATGTGCAGCTAAACCTGAAACATATGTGCTTTCATATAACCATGCCTGCATATAAATCTATGTTTGAAATGTAAGTATTAAATTATTACCCTGTCAATTTTCTACTACTCCCTTAGGAAAAAAAAGTGTTTACTTAACATAAAAATACAAAAATGAATAAAATTTGGGTTGATATATTGAGTATTAGTAGTAACATGCAAACAAAACAGATATGTTTATGATAGCTAATCTTTCCCATCTGGCTTCTAGAACTACTCAAGTACAGCATTTTGGATATTTTTCAGCTTGCTTTACTTTCCTGAACTTACATCACTTTCTCACCTCAGATCTTCTTTCAGAGATGGTTTCTCAGTGTCGGAGGGATAACCATGATATGCAGTGAGTATCTCCTGGAGCTGGCAGAGCTGGAGGAGAATTGCAGCTTCTCAACTCGTTTATAAACACTTCACAACCCTGCCAGTGAGTGCACAGTGAGCTGTCTTCACAGTGAGCAGCAGAGCAGGTTTTAAGTTAATAGCTGGCTGATCCTCAGATTTAGGTGAAAGCAGCAACGTGTGAGTTTGTGCCCAAATGGGTACTGGGACAGGAAACAAATAGTTTAGTCTCACTTCAAGACAGCCAGAGTCCTCCAGCAATCCTTAATGCCTATATTTATAATTTCCTGACTCATCTGTGCTTGGTCTGACTCAGTTCATGGAGGAGGTGTGTGTTCAGTCTGCCTGGCAAAGCACCCAGAGTGAGAATTTCCTTTGGAGGTTCACAAACATGAACTGTCACAGCTGAATTCTGAGTGTCCCTGGGTCCTTTTGGCTGAATGGATTTTCCCTGTTCTCAGCAATAGTGTCGACAGAGAGCACTCCAACCTAAACATTTTATTTTTCTTTTCTACTGCTTTTCTTCTCCTTTAGAAAGCTTACCAGGTAAATACTACAGTATCAAGCACATGGATTACACCAAAAGGATAGATAGTTTCTGTCTCAAGAGTCTTTCTGAGGAAGATAGACTACCATTAGAAAAATTAAGGTCTTAAACCAGTGTATGCAGACCCTTCAAACTCCCAGAAAAGCAAAAAGATCCTTTTTTAGAAAAAAAAAAAAAAATAGAGAAACTGGTTTTAAGAGAATTCCTGAGGAGAATCTACCCTAAAGAATGCTCAGAAATGGTTTTCCTCTTTAACCGAACATCTGTGTGCCAGAATTGTCCCAGAAATCCTATATTTTTGGCTTTACATGTACATTCATACATTTAGCAAACACTGTGAGTACCTTTCTGATTCAAGGGAGTTCTACAATACTCTCTCATGTATTACCTCACATATAAAACTTTGCTTTGGAAACAGAGATATAACACTACTCTTGGCTTTTGATCACAGGTGAAGATTTTTGGCAAATAAAATTATGCCAAATGGTGATTAACAAAAAAAAAAACAAAAAAAACAAACAAACAAGAAAAACCCAAAAAAACTATTTTTCCCTGCTGACATGAAACTAAAGTTCATTGTTTTATTAAATGGATTACAATATCAATTCCTGAGTTCCTGTCTAGAGCAGACAACAAGGGAAGCTGTCTCAGCAAAAAGCAATTGTTGGATAAGCTGTTCTCTGATTTTATTTTTGCTTTCAGGCATGAGAAATGGAAGAGTTTGACGTCTTAAAATTGGAACTAGACACCTGAAAGTGGAATATTTGAGGTTTGTACAATGACCATGGCAGAGAGGAGATAGCAGAGACAAAATAAACACACAAAGTGTAATTGTGTGATCATTCAAAAAAAAATCTGCAAAACTTTCTTTGAAAATTTTTGATTTTGAGGGGAAAAAAAACTTTTTTAAAAGAGCCTGGAGTGAGATTCAGAAGGTTTCTATGTACTTTATAAATTAATTAGAGATTCCTTCTGTCAATTTTGGTACAGGACTTAAGATGAGATACCAAAGAGCATATAGGAGCTTAAAATGCAACTTAAACAGAAATTAGGCACATATGTGAAAAGAAGAAATCCAAATCTCTCCATGTGTCTGCTAGGATGCTGATGAATTCAATGATCTTTGAATCTGTGAGAGATGTACTGTATATCAAGCATATATATCACACCCAAAAGGCTTTCATCACAAAACCCAGTTAGCTGCAATGAAACTGAGCCATGGAACACACCTAGAGATGCTTTCACTTGCCTCAGGCTGCTTGGCAATCACAGAATATGCACTTTTAATTCCCACAAAGATTGTGAGAAAACACTGCCCAAACTGAGAGAAAGCACAGATTATGGGGATGAGAAAGACTTGATGCTAAATGTCATAAATAAATTGCAAATACAGTAAAATAAGCTTGAGTAATCTAGGAAGAAAATGTGCTTTAAAATTTCTCATATAATGCGGCAGAAGCAAAAAGGGGGTGTGTGTATTTATATATATGTAAATGTATATATATATACATATTTATGTACATACATATATATGTATATATGTATTTGTGTACATATGTATATGTATATATAGGTATACATGTATTTATGTGTATATATATAAGTATATATGTATATGCCTGTCTTCTGCTTGTTCTTAATCTACTCAGTGGATGTATCAGCTCTGAGAAAACCACGGTACCAAGGTAGAAATTCTAAGTGCTCACAGAACTGTTGCTTGAGTGAGGCTTTACAGAATGAACAAAGAGTTCAGGGAGTTGAGGATGGGCTCAACTAGACTAGCAGAGACCCAAAAAGTAGGGAGCACATGTATGGAATATCAAGAGCAGAGAACTAGTTTTGATAAGAGTAAACCCATGATAAAGTCCTCAAAATCAGACACATTGGCACATCATTTATGCATCTTTAGAACTACTGAGAGCTGTTGATCTGAGAATGAGAAGAATGCAGCAGACAAAGGGCTAGATCTTTGTTTTTAAGTAATTTTCTTAAATCTTGCAAATAGATTTCTATCTATTTAAATAAATAAATGAAGACATAAATTAATAGATATTAAAATTTCAAAAGACTATCACAAATTAAGTGTTCTGTGTCTGAACACAGCAATGTTTTTATGATCACAGCTTGCATGTTTAGACCCCTGGTTTTCTTTGACATTGTGCTTTAAAGAAACGATGGGCCAGTCGAACCACAGCAGGGTTTTATCACAGCAGCTGAATGTTCACCATGATTTGAAGGGTGCTGGATGCAGTGGGAAGCAGGAGCTACTAGGACACAAAAGACAGTCAAGAGTCCTAAACCAGTGTTGCAAACCCATGCAACAGCTTCAAAAATGAAGAAAGGATGAGAAGATGGATGCAGGTAGTTATTATGCCATGGAAAGCTCTTATTTTCAAGGCAGTGAAAGTTGTTTCCATTTCTTAGGAAGGACAAGCAAAATTCAAAATGAGATAATTCAGGTGTGAGTTGGGAGAGGACTTGATTTCTCAATACATCTTGTATAAACAAGAAAGAAGAACTCAAGAAAATTGCTAAAAGCAGTTCAACACTTGAGAAGATAAGTAAAATCTATAACAGATTTCATCTCTTCTTTCAAAAACCACCATCTCATCCAGATTTGGTAGATTAAAGATGCTTCTTTTAAATCTTGGCTGGTATCAAAGTGATTTTAGGGTATTCTGTCAAACTTGTTTCCTTGTCAGATTGACAAATATGACAGATTGAAGAGGAATGCCTCTTTATGTACATAAGAGTCCCGAAGTTGGGAAACATTATCTGAACACTACTCTCTGACACTGACAGCTACAATACAACAAACCAATTTCCCACTAGAACTTCAACATCTATTCTTTGGGTAACCATTGAAGAAAATCACACTGCCAAAGAAAATAACATTATTGTCATTAGAGCTACTCCATTCAGAGCTGGCTCCGAGACAGGACAGGAATACTAACACCCCACCTTCTCTAATAAGTACCTGACACTGTAGCACATCTTTCAGAGCCCAGCCTCATCTTCCATCTGACCCTGTGTTATGTAGATTCATAGGACCAACAGATCTTAGATCAGGCTCCACACAGCAGAGTTTCACCACTTCAGTCCTAACTTCAAAATTGCACCCAAAGTGGATATTTTCTTTTTCTCTATTAGATCCAGATATTTCTGTTGAGTTGGACAGTTCCAGACTTTAGTCAGTGAGGCAAATTTGAACTTTATTTACTCAGAACAAAATATTACTATTTGTCACTTGGTGGGTAGTATTTATTTCACTGAGAAGGCAGTTTAAATCTGTTTCATTTTGGCTACCACCATGTTAAAAGGAAATTTGCAGTGGTCTGATCCTTCCAGATAATGAGAAATATCACTGATTTCAATGCATGTATCAAAGAAACTAAGGATATAATGGTTGCCAGTATACCATTAATCTTTAAACTTTCTTTGAACAACTGTCTTGGGGTTTCCTTCCAGAGTCCTAAGTTTCTTGTTGTTTAAGAGTATAACTTCAGTACGCAAGCTCATCGAAGTGTGATAAATGATTTTTGGAGAGAACTACTTATGATTAGATGAAATTCCTGGGCTGACGTTTTTCACAGTGACTCAAGATCTTCACTATTACACTGGAGACCTTCAGTGCAGATGTTTGCACATTGAAAACTATTTTGTAAAAGATCTACAGGTAAATTCATATTCAAAATTTATTGCTTCAAATAGATATTTTTTTAAAAATTGCATAGCGAAAAAAAGTAACAGATCCTAATTTAGCAAGCTTTTGCAAATAATAATCAATCCAACCAAATAATATTATTTAACTAAGATGGAGTGAGTGCTTACTGTGGAACAATATATCACTAATGATTGGAACAGGTGCACAAAGTGTCTTAATAAATCAGTAACCTGGAAAACACATCAATTATGTTGAAGGTTAATGGATTTTTTGCTGGTTCTCCAAAACTCATGAAGATATTTTCCTGAATACTTCAAACCATTCAAAAACAAATTAAACAAAAAACATCAAATAAAATAAAAAAGAAAAAGAAAAAGCTTAGGGCGATTTATAAAACAGATTAAAGTACTAGAGACACAAAAATAAGCATAATATATTTAGGAGCAAGTGGAACTGTTGGAACATGATATATATTGAAACGTAGATAAGATATGCTAAAAAGAAGCAGTTGGAGTCAGAACTGGAGTTACATCTCCCATCTCACTTGGAAGTAATTCAGGTCACACAGTTTTTTAGAAACATTCTTTATTGAAACAACAAATTTTTTTGTTGAAATTTTCTAGTGGCAAAGATTTCTGAAATCCAGAATGGGAATCCTGTCAGAATATAATGTAGGGAATAATCTGATACTTAAATACTTGTCTATAATCTAGAAGCTCCTGGAATTTCAATGGTTATTTCCTAATCAATAGGGTAGGTGAAGTGGTATAACCTCTGGAAAACCAACAGGCTGAGGGAGTTGACTGTCTCCCTCTACTCCATCCCCAGGATACCCTGCCTGGAACATTGCATGCAACTTGTGCCCAGCATAAGATGGATGTGGACCAGGTGGAGCCAGTCTGGAGGAAGCAGGGCTGAGACAGCTGGGGCTGTTCAGCCTGGGTACGAGCAGCCTCCAGAGAGACTTTATATCACCTCCCAGTACCTAAAGAGGGGGCTGCAAGAAATCTGGAGAGAGATTTTTACGTGGGCATGTAATGATAGGACAAGGGGGTGTTTAGGAAAACTTCCCAGCCTGATCACTCAGGAGCCTCACTGGCAGTCACACTACACCAGGGATTGCTGGGGACAAAGCCCCTTCACAGCAGGTGGCTCCTGCAGGCCCCTTGGCTCCCTACACACCCCACTCACACACAGCCAGACCAGGTTTCCTTTCTGGTTTGCCTCCATGTCTGCCACATCAGAGTCTCACATGTCTAGTTCCATAAAGCCATTTATCCACGGTGCATTAACACAGAAACACCCAGCTGGAGCTGGTGTCACCAAGGAGAACCCCCACCAAAGGAACCCCTGGGCTTCCATACCCTCACAGGCTAGCCCTACACAAGTCTTGCTTTTCATCCCAAGTCTCCTTCTTCATCCCCATGAGTCTTCAGCTCCTGCTGTGTATTTCTCTGTCCTGATCACCAGTCTCTGCTCTTTTTTATGCAAAGGATTGGCAGTTCATGGTCTTTTTTTTCTGGGCTTCCATCCTCAGCTCAGGCTGCATCTCATTCTGCATCCCTAACTGCAGCTTGCAGAGATACCTGCACCAGATGTGCTCCTCAACATGGGAATGGCTTTATACTGAAAGAGGGCTGGGTTAGATTAGATAGTAGGAAAAAAATTATTTACTATGAGGGTGGTGAGGCACTGGAACAGCCCAAGGAATCTGTGGATGCCCCATCCCTGGAAGTGTTCCAGGACAGGTTGGATAGGTCTTTGAGCAACCTGGTCTAGTGGAAGGTGTCCCTGCCCATGGTAGGGGGTTTGGAAAGAGATGATTTTTAAAGTCTCTTTACAAATCATTCTATGATTCTATGATTTTTAAACCATATTTTCAAAAGAAAGAAATTAGTTAACATCAGTTATTGATGTCACAAAAGTGCAACAGAGAGAAAACAAAACATTTAGAATTTTAGGACACTTGTTTTGCCTTGTCTTTTAGTATGCTATTGAGCTTCCAGAGAGACTGAAGAAACGGAAAAAATAAATAGATCACTTGGAAACTTAGACAGCAGAAAATTTCAGCAACAAAAAGAATTTTTTAAATGAAAATTATGTTTGTGTATAGGCAAATTTCGTAATGGAAACTAATTTGCAAAGTTAATGCTCTTGCTGAAAACCATTTATCTTCTTTACTGTCTAAAAAGAATTACCTATGTACATTTTTAACATGCACTGTGTGGTTGCCTACTTTGACTAAATTATGTGCAACTCACATATGAGTTTGTTTTCACAGTTTATTCCATCTTTAAATATTTTATTTTTAACTATACTCAGATGTAAATCCTTAGATTCAATGAATTATTTCAGGTTTATAGATGCAAATAGCTAGCAAATTAGCATCTCAGATTCAGCTATCACTTCTTGAGGAAGGAAGAAAGAAATGGATTGGAGTTTAAGGAATAGACAGCAATACCTGTGTTGATTTCTTTCATCTTAGTACCTTCTGGATTCTTACTTTCTAAAAAGATGTTAATTTTTCCTTGCTTTGGATATGTCAGAAATGATTTTCACTTTTCCATAATTCATGAATTATTTTTTCTAGGGAATTAGTTCACCCAGTGATGCAAAAGGTCTATTTCAACTAAAGCCAGTGTTTCTAAAGAGAAAACCCTGACATAGTTCAAAGGTTGGGCTTGATGATCCTTGAAGTCTTTTCAGACCTAAATGATTCTATAATTCTATATCTGATGCAGCTCTGCATTCACTCAGATGAAACTGATAAGGAAGAAAATTTCAGTTTCAGGGAGAAGGTTCAGCAAGGGCCCAGAACCTTCTCTTGGAGACAAGGTAAGTCCCTGGATAAAGTGTCCCAAAGCTTGACAACCATTTCTATGAAGAAATTTTTTCCTAATATCCAATTTTAACCTCCCCTAGTGTAACTTGAGGACATTTCCTCTCATTCTGTCACTTGTTACCTGGGAAAAGAGACTGTCCTCCACTTTGCTACAACCATATTTAAGGTAGGGAAAAAAAAAATAAAAGGAAGGTAGAAAGTGATATAGTCCACCCTGAGCCTCTTTTTCTCCAGGGTGAATAATCCAGGCACCTTGGACTTGTGACCCACGAAAGGAGGCCTCTGCCTCACTCTCCATGGAGGAGAACATGGAAAGAAACGAGTGCTCATAATGGATGATTCTGTTAAGGGCAATGTACTGAGCTCTGCCTGGGAGCGGATGAAGAAGAAGTTGAGAGTTCATGGGTCAGAAAAAAGGGGCAGGCCCAAACATTTGATTCTGCCTAATTTTCTGCGGTTCACAATCAGACCCTTTGAAATGCACCATTGAACTCCTCAGGGCATCCTACAGATGGCAGCAGCCATCATGCCATATGTTCCCTGGGGCAATCCACTATATTAGTAGGACAAATTAAAAATCATTTGTCATTTTGAAAGACATATTTAGTACAAAGTATTTTTCAAGCTAAAGAGCAGGGATGGTGTGCATCTGGAGGCTGAAGGATAGACAGCTTTACAGCAGGAGTGGCAGAGATATATGGTGCTTTCTTATAGTACAGCCTAATTTAGAGAAAAGAAATTGATCTGTTAGAAAAAGGCTGGATATTTGACTATGATTCATACAGGGACAACTGTGGATCAAAGAGATAGACAGAGGACTGGAACAAAAATCTCTTGGTTTCTTCCCATCTCACCTGAAGCCAATTCAGCTCTTTCCAGCCTTGCAAACTAAACCAAAGTTAAAAGTTAACTCTGTTGTATAACACGGAAAATTGATTAAGAATTGTCATGTAGATTGAGGTATTTCAAAAAACAACTAAGGTAAGATTTAGCTTTCTTACAGCAACCCTGCAGCCCACAGTCCAGTTCCAGAGTTGGAGCACCATGCACTGAGAAATAACCTTCGGACTCCATTGCTTTTGATATTATGTAAGCCAAACAGCTTTCTTTTTGCTATTATCCTCTAGTTAGTATTCATGTAATCTTGCTTTCTTACTCTCAAGATAAACAAGCAATTGACAGTCCCTTCATTTTCAGCCAAGCTTACAATTTAAAAAGCTGCAACCACTTTCACAGCCATAATTAGCAGCATGTGTGAATTTTGCATCCAGACCTCTACCATGATTTTCACTACTGAAGCAGAAGATATGTCTAGACTGCAGACAGAGAGGTGATGGAAAGTCATACCTGAGCTGTCTCTAGCTAATTTGGGTTTCAGTAACAGAGAAGATGTATGAAAGGGACCTCTGTGTAGTTGCACCAACCAAAAAAGCACTTTCATGACCTTGTTGTGTCAGTTTGTTATCATCTGTACTCAAAAAAAAGTGAAAGGAGGAATGTTTTCTTTCTTCTGTTCTCAAATTCAGACCCACTGCTAACAGCAGCTATACACTGTGGAGTCAGGGCTTTGAAAGCCCTGATGCTTTGTCTGACTTTGGGCCAGCTACCAAAGGCTGTAGGTGTTCACAACAGGCTCACCACCCCTACAGCACAGCTTTCAACCCAGATATTCCTGCACAGTTTGTCAGTGCCCCAAAAGGGGGCATTCTTCATATATGAAGATTTTGAAAGATATAAAATCCAGTTATCCCACTGTATTTTTAATTTGATTCATACTGAGTTAAAAATAAGAATTTAACACGAAATTGAAAATTTCAATGTGATGTTCATCTGCTGGTGTTCAGCATGCCTTTCACTCCCTGATTAGGGAAGTCAGGGTTTCCTCTTTGGGAAGATATCAAATCACAGTGATCTTCTTTTGAAAAATTAGCAGATTAAAAGTTTAACAGTCAAATTTTAATGGATTTTCCTCAGTCTAAATCACTTTTGTGACTTTTTCTTCCTCTTCCCTTTGCCAACCTTATTTTAAAAGAATGCCGTCACTAGACGTGTATGGAATATTAAAGTTTCTGTTTCAGCAATGCCAGATATGGGAAGAAAATATAATAATTTCCTTGTTCATTATTCTCTTGATAATTAGACCAAATAGATCTTCTTGTCATAAGATTTCAACTTAGGAAAATTAAATCTGTCTATTTTAACACTGAAATCCTTTCAGGAATGGCAGGCCACTACTACAAAAATTCTTTTTTTTTTTCATTCCATTTTGGATGTGTATGTATAAAAACACAGTGCAATACATTAGTGAAAAAATAAGCAAACTTTTGCATTTTGCTCAGAAAGACACTACATGGCAAAATATAGATTTGACTCTGGAAAAATTAGTAAAGTGACAGACACAGGTAGAAAGGGAGAAACTAAGAATGACTCGTTGGTTGCTGGACAAAAAAGATGGACAATGGAGAAATTATAATAAATATTAGAAATGGATCAATTGTAAAAACCTGATGAAAGTACTTTTAGTGAACACAGAGATTTAACTAGTAGTATGAAAATGAAAATAGCAAAGTTGTGTGCTTGAACACCTGAAAATTTTTTCCTGTCAATGTATGATTTTATAGAACATTTTCTAAAGGAAGGTTTGTATCTTGGGGCATTTTAAGCCTATATTGGAAAAAATAGCCTGATGGAAATAATCTCACTTGGGTAGAGATCTGGACCAGATGGTCTCATTATTTCAGTAAATAAATAATGTAATGAGTTTAGTACCATGATCTATTGAGTAAGCAAATGCCATTTTTCATTACCAATTTTCTAAAGATACTTGTTGGAAGCAAATGGTCACTCTGGATCAGTCAGCTCAGACTTTAAAGGAACTTTAATATGATAATTATTCCATTTTCCAGGAAGTCTGAGTCGATATGAAATTAAAATATGATTCAACCCCTTTAGTCTTTGAGTAGAGATACAACTTGGCAAAATTTTTGTACAGCATAGCCTATGGTAAACCAATTTCAGTGAAAAACATACAAAGTTAATTTTCTAGGACATTATCTGTTACATTCTGTAAAAAATTGTGAGAATGCATTGATTTCACTGGTATTTGAATCAAGACCTAAATTCACTTTATAAAAAAATAGAATAAACTGTAGTGTCTAAACACGATAAACCCTTTATTAAAAAAAAAAATAATTATTAATCCACCAGAGAAATACATTAAAATAACATTAAAGTTGTGATGCAAAACAAAAGATGTGAAAGAGTTTTGTTAAAAGTAATGCTTACCAGATGTTGTGCAACACACTGACACAACACAGTACATTTAAAAAGTAGTTAAGGGGCACCCTGTAGTGTCTAGGTGTAGGGTGACATCTGGTAATTCTTCTTTCGTGACTCAGAGTTTAATTTCACTCGATTTTTGTGCCACAATCCTCCTTTTAGTGTGCTGAACTAGCTTCATTTTTCAGTAGGTGGATTGAAATAAAATAAAATGGATGCAGTTCAGGGAGCAGTTGAAAATAAACAGGTATATACACAGAGTATTTATACAAACTCAGTTATCTTCCACCTCCACCCCTGCCTTGACTGGCATGGAATACTCATTGATTAGGAAACGGAAGGTTGTTGTCTTCCAGTCTTTTATAAAAATAAATAGTTATTTGAAATTGAAGCCTATTTCCTAATTTCCTCTCAGAAATCAATCTAACCCACAATCACAAGATTTCTTTGGCTTTTTCTCTCCAGGTGCTGTTACTGGGATGTCTTCCTCCTGTGGTGCACATGTTGTTATCTCTTTAACCACATAATGCATCACCACAGATTTTTTATATTTGTATACTCATCCATCAAACATATGGTCTCTTGATCTTTCCTATGCTACTTGGCCAAAGTGCATCTGAATGGTTCCTCAAAGTCAAAAAATTATGTTGACAGTTTAGTTCTCAGATGATGAATCCCTCTAAATTCAAGTGAGTTGCATTTTAGAAGCTGAACATAAAATATCATATCTTTTCTATTGTGATATAGATGCTTTAAGCCCCCTTGGTTATCTCAGGTGTCACCAGAAGTCTGCACAATTCCCTAAGCACCATTTTAGGCACCCATACCTGTGCCATTGGATATGGTTTTCCTGTAAGTTACCATCATATCTGACATCCATTTGCAGTTAACTCAGGTATTATAGAGCAGTCATATAAAATTTTCATTGTGCATCACTATCATTAAAAAAAATTTTAGCATGCACTCTCAATTTATATATATATTGAACCTTCTTTTAGTTTTTTTCAAACCCAAACCTTTCTATAATTCTATGATTTATTTATTATTAATATAGATGTACTAATTTTTAATATTTTATATATATTACAAAACAAAAAATAGATATTAGAAATGCATGAGATACAGATCCATTAAAGATTATTTAAAATATTTTATTTTATTTTATTTTATTTTATTTTATTTTATTTTATTTATTTTTTTTTTTTATTTTATTTTGTTCATTGTTAACAGGAAATATATCTTCCTCTCCCATTTAAATGCAGAGTTTTATGGAGCAAGCACCCTCTAT
>JAWWMU010000153.1:103977993-104024046 GCA_035048155.1 Cinnycerthia olivascens
ACAGATAATTCTTCTATTTTAACCAGCATGGGAAAAAAAAAAAAAAAAAAAAAGAAAAGCAAATATGTTAACTCTCAAATCCATCTCTATTTTGCACACTTCAAAATGAAGGTAAACTGAGTTTCTTGATACTCTATCTAATTTAAAGATTAAATGTGAAACCTGAGTTCTCTGTAAGTATAGAATTATTGTTTCCTTGCAATGTACTCTTGTTTCTTGCTGAGTACAATATCAGGATAGCAAAGGATTGTTGATTTACAAGCTGATTTTTTATTTTCAGGTCTGTATTTAACAAAACCCAAGCCTGAGTGATTACATTCTGTCTACTTAATTTTCCCCTATACTTATATTAATAGGGCATTTGAAGCTGATTTGCTCATTTAAGTGTACATCAACATAGCAGTGACTCCATCTGCCCATGGAGTTCGACAAAAGAATAACATATTTGTAAAGGCTATTTTGAAAAGGTTTTTTTTTTCCCCTTCTCTTTTTCAAACATTTGTCTGATATGTGGTTACATTTGAAAGACATATTCACTCCTTCTGGTTTTAATTGTTCTAATGAGGGAAGGACACCTTCACTGCTGCTATCACCAGCATGACTTTCAGTTATTGTAAACAGATAAACATATGAAAATTAAATTATTGTTTTAGTCCACTCTCAGTATAAAATGCTGATACCTATAATAGGGAAATGTTACTTTAAGTCTGCTATAGCTGCCTGAAATGCCTTACTTTCTATCTCCTTAAATAATTCAGAGATGCAGTTGCCTCTACTATTGTGCTGTGTATCCAAGTGCAGTTAACAGTTGCCACAACCTACCTTAAGGCTGTTGAGATCATTTCCAAAGACATGGGGTGAAGCACAGTTCAAAGAAAGTTACTCTGACTTATTCCCTTTTTCCTTACCTTTAGCACAGCTGTAAGTAAACGTGACTTGACTTAGAGAGGAGGGCACCAATTGTCTGATGGTATTTCCTTGTGGGGAACACAGAGATCAATCTGTGAGAGTTCAAATCTTATGATATTTTTTTAGACCTTAAAATAATTGTAGTCTTTTTTTACTTGTCTGACTGAAAACAGTGCAGTGACAATCCATTTTCTTCTTATAATAGAGCTAATGGCAACTGGAAATGACAACTTCAAAGTTAAGCTAGTGCAACATTGTGTCACTTTTTGTGAGAACAATGTTAATTAACACATCACTTTGCACCATGCTGGGAAAATACTGTTATTAATTTCATTAAAACCTCAATCCACGATGTTAGCTAAATACAAAAGGTGTGTCCTTTTTTGGTTCTGATTATTTGACAAAAGATTAAGTGGAAAAGAAGAGTTTTTATATTTTTGTTCAAATTCTTGAAAACTGACCTGGATTTTGACTGGAAGATTCATTAATATTCATTTGTATATAATTGCCTTAATTTTGGTGATAATGACTTCAGTTACCAACTGTGTGATTGATGGGACTTGTGTCTTCTCTCTGAAGGAGATGAGCTAAATAAAAAAAGTAGAGACTTGCCATTCATGCATGATATTTTTAGCTGCCTTTAATTACAATCTAGCTAAATAAGCATTCAAACCTTGCTATGATTGATAGGATCTCTATGCTGTAGTGATTATTTTACTTGAAGTTAGAAGGTGCTTGAATCAACTGAGTTCTAAAATTAACCGGAATCTCTATCTCGAAGAATCCTCAACTCTTACTGAAATTAACAATAAAGAAACACTTAAATACTTTGGCTGTTCTAAACACATGCACACACCCGCTCTTTTTCAGAGAATAATCTTCATAGTCATCTGCAAAGGTATCACCTAGATGGGTGTTGTATATCCAAACTAGGTATAAACCAATTATCCTTACAGCAACGAAATACCTGTGTTTTCAAAACAGTCTCATTCTTCCCCAGAATGAAACATGACCTTCCAAGCTTCTAGCAACAAAAACCAGGACATACAAGACACACTCAAGATTCTATTTGCTGTCATGCCAGCCAGTCAATATCTCTGTTTTGACATTGCCCCATGTTTCAGAGCAATACTCAGAGTATAAACTTTATAACTCTCCTCTTGCATCTTCTGTTATCAGTTATATCTTCCCTAGAGCAAGTGCTTAGCAGAACCAAATCAGCTGAGTTTGCTTCCACTTATTTCGGTGCCATGGCCAAAAGCCATTTGTCATTTAGAAAAGAAAAAACAAGAAAAAAATGTTTCTTATATATTCTCAACAGAAACCCCATCATGCTTCTGAGGGAAGTGTTGAAATTAATGAGTACATTTTCATTATATTACTCACATACGGAATGAATGTATGATGGTCTTGTTCTCATTTGTTAGGCTCAGTCTTTGTGCAGAAGGTGACTTAAAAAAGCACACTGAAACCGAGTGCTGTATCGTACAAAGCTGAAATAATCTCTCAGAGTAATGATACATTTTAGTGAAAATATTTTCTTGATGATCAGGATCATTTCTCATTATTAATTTGTCATTTATAAACATATCATACTCTTCATCAAGTCCAAACTATATTCATGTTGAGAGTAGTGCTAGAGAGGGGATTAGAACCTCAAAAGAGTGATTTCTTAATCCAGAACGACCTACATTTTCCTTCACTTACTTAAGGGAAACAATTCCCAAATAATGTCATTTAATAGCCTTTTAAAAATTATATTTCTCAGTGATTCTATGAATAGTTCTTCCTGTGAGTTACTTGACTGATGCTACGGTTGCTGAAAAATAAATTTAGGAAATCCCTTGGTACAAGCAGTAAGGGTGTATCTTAAACCATATTTCTCATGTTGTGCTGTAGCTCTTTCTCTGGATGTGGTCAGTATCAGCACAAGGAGGATGATTGCAGCCTGCTTTTGGCCACAGCATGGTTTTACACCAAAAGTTTTGAGATTACAAGCAACCACCTACAGATTGGAGTAAACCATTCAGGCCTGGTCTAATGAATACAGGGAGACGTTGCAACATTATATGTTCTGACCAGCAAAACCATGTTGATGAAAACACTGTAGAGGCATTGCACAGCAGGGTAAAGGTAAAGCATCTTTCTTTACCTTCTCTGAATAGAATAACTGACCATATTCTCTCAAAATGGTGAGATTGATTGATGTACATGGCATAGGGAGTTCTCAGAGAGCACAGGCTGTACTGTGCAGCTTCCCCTATGCCACTTGTTCTGTATTGATTGTTGTGTCTTAGTTATTATTATAATGCAGTGACAATCTTTCACTTTTTTTTTAAATAAAGACTAAATGAATGGATTTAAGCAGCTCACAAACTATTTGTTGCTTTATCCTTAAAACATTTATTTTAGTTTTAATTTATAAAACAATTAAATAAAATATTACATTCCTAATAGCCTCAAAGACAAGAACAATTAGCAATGAAGTCTGTTTACAAGCCGATTTATCTCAGTAAATACTAGCTTGATATTCAACTGCAAATGCAATTATGGCATTTTCATTTCTCTTCATTACTTCTTCACCTATCACTTGCCTGTACAACTTCAGGTATGTTCATTAGCGGGCAATGGAACTCTGTCCATTTATTTCAGCAGCAGATCTGGCTCTAAATAGCTAATGCTGACTCACAATATGTCTCAGTAGTTTGAAAGACAGAGAATCAGCTGTCAATGAAACCTGAAGCCAAATGGTGCAAACATTTTATACTTCTTGGGTAGTGGCCATCAGTATTGAAATGTCAGGGTTTGAGCAGGTACATAAAGGAAAGTTTCTGAGGGTGTCTGGACAGTTTCTGAACAGTTCCAAATTCTCTTGAGGCTATCAAGCTGAGACCCTTCTGTCATACTATTGTTAACATTTATTTTAGTTGAGAAAAATAAGACAAAATATCTAGTCTCCTAAGAGTGAGAAAAGTTCATCAATATGAGCCTGAAGAGATTTCAAAAGTGCATCTGAACCCATTTAATTAATTTATTTTCCTCTATGGACCATTTTCAACAGAGTCATCATAAACATACCTAAGAATTAATATTTAATAGAAGATTTAAATAGATAAGCTGAGCTTATTTTAACTAAAACCCAGCTAATCTAGTTGTAAAATTGGCTCACGTCCAGCCTCTCATCCACCTGCACCCCTTGTTACTTATTGCCAATGCTGCTCTTGATCTCCTCATCCCCCCAGCCTGGACTGGTGCTGCATGTTGCCCTAATCCAGGTGCAGCACCTTGCACTTGGCTTTATTAAACCTCATGAGATTCTCAGTGGTCATATTTTTTGTCTCCCTTTAATTACAATATGCTAACATTATAAATGGCTAAAACTCTATTAATAAAGATGCTAAATGAGTGTCCTGCAGTCTGAAGGTGTCTAAGATAAGTACATGTAGGCAACTTCAGGAAATTGTTCCATGAGTTCATCCAAAGAGTTCATTGACTTGACTAAGATAACAGCTCTCAAAGATAAGATGGTGCTGGATAGGAAAACCACAATGTGAAAGTTGTGTTTCCTTCACATTGTGAAGGGAATAAATAGTGGCATCTGTGGCTGTTCAAGTTTTACAGCACGCCTAGTTTACCTTTTTTACAGACACAGCCACGAGGTTCAAACTCATGACAGCATCCTGATCTTTAAGTCATGAATTTTCATACCTGGCCAAATCTTTCTCATCTTGTAAACACATAAACACGGTGCACAGTCTAAGACTGACAGCGAGAAGATGACAAGTGCTCTAGTAAATCATGAAATTGAGAAGAAGGAAACCAGAGAAAGTAGGTAGTGCTTGAAATTAAATGAAATTTTTCATTCATATTATGTGCCAAGTATTTTCACAGACTCACAGAAGAGATGAGGAGGTGAGTGACATCTGGAGGTTGTGTCGTGGAACCTCCCATTGAAAATAGAATCAGCCAGAGCAAGTTGCTCAGAAGTGGACCCAGTTGGGTTTTGAGTATCTGAAAAATATGTCGAGATGACACGACATCTCTGGGCTGTCTGTCCCAGTGTTTGACCACTCTTACAGAGGAAATGTTTGCTTTTGTCTGAAGGTCATTCCACGTTTCCACAAAGAAATATCTTTAGTTCCTTTCCTATCTCCTGTAGCTTCATTTGACAAACTCAAGCTTTCATATTGAAAAAGACAGTGAGCAGTCATTTCCTACTGTCCTCTCATGATACTCATCTTTCAGACCTCCCCCACCATATTCCAAATTTTCCAGGATGATTGCCCCCACACTACTCAACTGTTCCTCCAGAGAAAATATTCTATACAGATGTGATAATTTTTTTTCCTTTGTTCTTTCCCACTTCTCTCATATTCTTTTCACATCCCCAAGTCATGGACAAATAAAAAATATGTACAGTGAAACATTTTATTCTATATAAATTTATTAATAAGTGCAGTAGTTGTCTCCAAATGCTTCCAACATTGGTCAAACCATGTGGTTACATTCTATTCTTAAATCAAACCAGAAATCAGACAGCAGTTACACATTAATTTCAGATTTTAATCTAGAGGATTTTACTCAAATGAAATAAGCTAAACAAGATTATGATATATCAGTGAGGAAATACTTTCTATGTTTTTCTATTATTTTTCACAATATTACTGTTTTTCCCTCTGTCCTTGTATAAGAATAGAATGCACAATAAAGAACAATTCCTCAGTAAGTTTTTGTGTTTCTTTAGTCACTATAGTGCCTGAAAAAGCTTCTTTGCTGACTGAAGAATGTGTTTATTCATGAAACAGTTAAAACCTATAACCTCTTGTCTTGTCACAGCTTTTCCACTGCTAAGAGCAAGTTAAACCCCCACAGGCCTCAAATTTTATGTTCATCTTTATACATGACTATGGGTCAGCTAAGGAACATATTTCATATCTTCTTACCCTCTGATCTTTGATCATTTTCTCTTTAAAGTGTGATGCAAATGATTAAGATCTAAGAGAAAAAGCAGCAATTAGATAGAAACCAAATGTCAGTCAAAGTGGAGAGGGAATGTATTCTATATTTTTCAGCTAAGGAAAACAGCCTTGATATATCACAGAACTATAGCATTACGTTTCTGAAACTCTTTTCTTCTTAAAGCAAGCCTGCCTGAGGTGCTTGGTTAATTATTCTGCTGGTTCAGAAAGCCTGTGGAGAGCATGGGTACTTGTGTACTCATTCATCTCTAATTATTAGATTCAGAGTTGGATCTAGCCGATTCTACTTGCGTACAAACTCCTCCAAACAGATTTGAGCTCTAACACTATATAAAAAAATATGAGGAACACATGAAAAAGCTGTCAACCATATGCAAATCAGCAGACCAGGAGAGTAAGAACACCAAAACCGACAATACCACAACATGAAGAGCAAGACTTAACTGAGCACCCACACTGGAATTCTGCAGCTAAATTGATGGATGCTCTAGGAAAATCAGAAAGCAGGAAAGCAGACTGCAGTGGGCTGCATAATGCCACAAATTCCCTTAAACTTTGAGATCTATTTGCTAAAGCTCCATTCTAGATCAATAAAAGAACATGCAAGGGGGATGCCTTGCTGTGAGGGGATGCTCCATGTGTCAGTAGGGAAATTTTACCAGTCACCATTTTATGTACTGGAGATAAAGATGGAACTGTGAAGTTCCATATATGCCTTTGTTATCACTACTACCTTATCAGGCACATTCCTTCTTCCAGAGACTAAATAATTGTAAAAAAAAATCCAAAACAGAATAAAATCATAAGTCCTGGTTCATTCTTCTTTGTATTTTGAAATTTAACTGTTACTTAACCAATTAAATAACCATTAACAAAATTCTCCTTATGGTTGAGGGAAAAATGGGAGCAATTGAAGAGATCAGTTCAGACCTGGATCAGCTTCTAAAGAGACTTTTTCCTTGTAGCTGTAGGAGGTACTAACAATGACCATTCATCTTGGTTTGTCTGTCTCAATGCTTAAAATAAATAGACCTACATGCAGAACATGGGCTACAATTTCAAGGGAGCATCTGCACTCATTTCTTTCTTTAGAATGAATCAACATTTCTTCATTTTCTCACTGAGAAGATTATTGAAGCTATTAAGTTTTCCCTTTTTTTTTAAGAAGGATAATCAGGCACTATACCTAAATCCATCAGGAAAAGGAACAGGTTTTAAGAATAAGGCATAACAGCAACTCTACCTCTTAATGTGAATTGTAATTGTAGAATTAAGTAGATAACAGCAGCATATGAGAATAACATGGGATTTATTTCTGTTGTGTTATAAAACTAAAGAATTCAATCTGATGAAGTACAAATAGTTGGTAATTTTGGTCTTTAAGTCTTCAGTAAAATTGAGAAAGCACAGTCTCCCAGCTTATAAATATATATAAAACTTAATCCAATCCAGAGGAATTGTGCATCAACTTAGGCTTTTTTTTTTTTTTTCCCATATTGGAAAACCAGAATTCAAACGAATTTCCCAATGTAGTTTAAAGTCAGACCATTACATTGTTATTGTATGAAAATTTTAATGGAAAATTCTTATTGAATTCTGTCCTGAAATTTGTGTGGCAATATAATTTTTGCAAGGAAAAAATAAAATACTAATAATATAAAAGACAAAAGTTTAAAATGCATCCATGTTCAAACACACTTCTGGAAAATGAAGCCAAACGCTCCACGAATGGAGTCAGAGGTCTGTGGCCATGGCATCAATACCTCTGTGTCTTTTAGTACTTGCTAAACTACAAAGAAACACATAATTGGAGCTGATGCCTAGAAAGGCTGACCTGGAACAGAGACTAGAGGGAGCAAAAGGAATAAAATAGGTATTTATTGAAAGGTCCTGAAAGGATACACCCTGGGCAGTGCAAGAGCCCAGCTGGGGCTACACCCAGGTTGAATCCAAGATGGATCCCAGTCATGAGCTTTTACACTTTTATAAGTTTTGCTTCATCTACATATTGGGTTCAATTGTCCAACCACAGCTCCAGGTTATGAAGTCTCAACCCCCTGCCTTGCCCTCTTCCCTTGGCCGTTGTTGATGCTTTTTGGGTAACAGCTGTCCTTGATTCTCTAGCTGGGAAGGGATAGTTTTGTCTAACTACCCTGTGAAGAGAACTTACTAACACCTAATATGAAGTTTCAGAGCTACGCACCAAGCAGCAGAGAATCTGAAAATCTAAAAGTTAAAACCCCAGGCATCATTTCTCCCCTAAACAATAGAACCGTGCACTTTTCCCTCTTCATGAGTACCCACGGGTGATTTCACCTGAAATATTTTGAGTAGAGGTTGTATGTAATTGTCACTATAACAACTTTCAAAAAGTAAAGATGTCAGTTTAGACTAAATGGAAATAAATACCTAGTGTATATATAAATAATATATAAATAATATAATATATAAATAATATATGTATGTTTCTATATGGAATTTTATGAAGGGAAAGATATTTTCTAAAAGCTGTGTTTTGAATAGCTTGATGGAAAGTTGTATATTGATGTAGTTATACTGTTTTATGTCTTATAAGAACCTGTTATTCTGTTCTATTCTATTCTGATGTATGTATGGAAAAAGTGTGCAAATCAACATTTGCTATCTTCAGAGATATCCTATTCAGCCACAGGAAAAAAGCTACCACCTGACAAGATCAGATTTCTTATCACAGATTTTCATAGTATCAAAAGAACTATATAAATTAATGTATATTTCTCACTGGATCAGAAGCAAAAGAATAATTTTATCATCTGTCTGTGTGAAGAAAATCTCTTCTCCCCTGGACCATGACCTCAGCCCAGGCACTACTGTAGCGTGCCCTTTGATGAGTGAGACTCCAAATGAGGAGTGCTGGAGGCCGTGTTGATGAGGATTGCACTCTGTAACTTATTTATGAGACTTTTTCGTATGTAGTAAAGGGCAAAAAATAACGAAATTTAATGCTGTTGTGTTTCATTCATTTATACAGTTTTTCATAGACTCTAAAAGAACTTTCAAGCAAAGGCTAAGGCTCGCATTTGAAGAATGAGACATTGAAAACAGTCAAAGCTGCAAACCAGGACCAACATTTAACAGCACTGTTACAAAGCGAAAAAAAAAGATAAGACTTTACTTCCTTTCTCCATCCTTAACCCTGTCACACTGAAACATCATAAGTACTAATGAGAGCTGCAGGTGAAGGCAGGGAATATGAAGAGCATTCCCATCTGTTTCTCTTGTAAGCCTGCTGGCCAATTTCAAACAAGTCACCTCCCATTGTGCCTCTTTTCTGCATTTTTGATTTTGGCCACAGTGACGCTAACTTCATTTTCAAGGTACTTTGAAATTTTTCCATGAAAACTACATCATTAGAGATACATATTGTTTTATCCCTTTCTAGTACTTCAGATTTTCCATCATCCAGGGTATCAGAGACTACCTTTTTTACATATTTTAACTCCACTTAATATCATTTGACTCTGTCTGTAGATTCTCCTCGTAACAAATGAGTTGGTTGGATAAAGATATTTTTAACAGAAAAAATCTTAGCAAAAAAAGTGGGAAAATTCTATTTAAATATATATATATACATGTATTTATGCATACATAATTAAAGAAATGTATAAATATATAATATATATTTTTACATATATTTGAAGATTATTTTAATTGTTTAGAGAAACATCAAAATCTTTTTATGAAAATGGAAAATTGATCATTAAATTTATATTTGGTTGTTAGATCATAGTGTAAAATACTCCAACAATAACACTGTAACAAAGTAAAATTAAATCCTCATCTTGTTTGCATGGAAATATTTTTTTAAAAACTCCACTACTTAAATTTTTTCCTCAAAGGACTGAATATGTTAATTGTCTAAAAATGTAAAGGATTTGATACTTTTATTCTAACAAAGTTACAGCAAACTTCTCAAGTACAAATTAAATTTCTAAAGATGCAAAATTTTTAGATTTCTTTTATGTTAATCTTCTCCTCTGACTTTGGCTTCAATAAATTAAGGACACAAATGTGAAATAAAAAACAGGGAAAAAAAAGCTTTATATTGTAAATCCAAGTGCAAACAACAGTAACAAGAAAGAAAATGCCAGGTCCTAATGCTGGACACCTAATGTTCGAGTATTCATAGTCAACTGAACAAAAGTTGGAACATCAAACCTTCCAGTAAGCTTCAGAATGAAGTCTCAAGTAAGTTCCACCTGTCATTTGTGCCCTGGGATCATCAGATAAACCAGGGCAGTTTGCCACCTATGATGTGAGGTTCAGGGCATGTGGAGGAATTCATTGCACTGGCTTTTGTTTTTCATTGCACTCCCCAGGATGTGACATCCTGATGAATTCATCTCTGACCATCTTTGTCTCAATGCAGAGTTTACACTTTTGTAAAAGTCACCTCTTAAAGCTTTACATGGGCTGCATTCAGGACTGTGAAATAGTTGAGACCAAATATAACAGAAATAGGGTACAGGTAGGAAAAATCTGCAGTATTGCTGCTCACTGTCTCAGACACAATGACTACAGATGAGCAAATAGCTCAAAGTGCAAATTAATGCAGTAACAGCCATGTTAAAAACATCAGTGCTGCAATTCTTGCTCTCATTTTAATAGCATCATATTCTATGCAGGAGAACCATATCTTTTTTTAGTGGACATAATCTCGTGTACATTGAATCCTACATTTTTTTTTAACCATAGTGTCTGTTCAAAAATTATATTCTGCTTTCATCTCAGAGACAGAATTACTATAAAATACCACTTTGGAGATAACAGTGAGAATTTATTTGGTTAGGTTAACATTTGTGTTTCCATGTACATATATGCTAGGATCAGCCCTACAGTTCACATTTTTCTTTGTTTCAAATCAGCAAAATCACACCAACTGCAGCCCTACTGATTCCAGTATTTTGTAGAATGTGACTATTATGCTAAGATGTTGTCTTTTTTACAATATCCATGTAAGTGTACCAAAGTGTGGAATTTATTTAAGATCCTAGGATATGAGCACAATGCTGGAAAGTTCAGGGATGAAAAAAAGGGAAAGACGTAGGAAATACATGGATTTGAATAAGCAGGTAATTCAATAACTCAAGAGAAACACTTGAATTGTTTGGGTTGCTCTTAGGGAATACATCATTCAGACTGCATTCAAAAAAGAAAAAAAGAAACCTATCCACTGAACTAATAGAAACTCTGCTTTTGAACTACTCATTGTTCTTGCAACTGTAATTGAAGTTTCCTTCTCCTTCTTTCTTCTGTTCCTTTTCTTATTTGTCTCCCTGTGATTTCCACCCACTTAGCAAGGTCATGACATGTGGCTTACAGTAGGACTGGAAATTAGACTCAGGCTTTGAAGAATCAGGCTGAATAAGATACTCGGAGAGGCTAAAAGACCTTTTTATCCTACTGTTTCCTTAAAGCATATTCTTTAAATTTGCTCTCAGTAGATTTCACAGTATGCAGATAAAATTAGCTGCTTTCCATGATCATCCATAAAAGGAAACACTAGGAAAGATGCCTAATCTTGTGTGAGAAAACAGAAAACTTTTGCAGAAGGTGACACAGGGCTTGTTCAAGGGAAAAATGTGTGAAATAATTTAAAAACTAAAACCTGAGGAAGGTTACAGCAAGCAGGTTTTTTTAAAAAAATCAGTAACTTTATATAATGCAATGAAAATGGTCTTTCTGTTTCAGAGCAGTTCAGCATAGAGGCAAAGGGAATTTCATCATTTCAGGACATCACCAGCATCCAGGAATGTGAAGCTAACCACTGATCTATAGTCTCTACCTAATCTACAAGTTCCATCATCTCATGTCTCTTGATATTTTCATCAGTCTCCTCGTGTGTCTGAATAAAAATGAGCATCAAGGCTACCAGAAGGTAACTGGAACAAGATATATTCTATAAAGGGGGCTAGGAAAGACAAAGAGAAAAGGGAGTGTGAAGAGCAGATATTACAGTGAATTCTTTTACCCTAACTCCCCCACTTAAATCAATCCTGACTTTTAAAAATTAGTAGTTATACTTTTCTGTACAGTCCAACAAGAAAAATAAGTACTTATTCCTCTTCCTAAGGTAAAGATTTTCAGAATTGGGGAAGGAAGAGGAGAAATGATCTTTATAAAGCAGGTTGAATAACAATCATTAGAAAGAGAACACTTTGGTAACTGCAATGAGAAATCTTTGTCAAGCAATAGGAAGAAAGGAAGGAATATTCCACATTTTAAACATTGTTCTAGAGTTCAGTTAAAGGACTTCTGCAGCCCTTTACATTTGATGATTAACTTATCTGGCTTAGAATATTTACACATTTCTTATCACTATTCTCTTCATAAATACCATTTTTTCTTGTTGTCTAGATAACCTTTGATTCAAGAGTTCTTTAGATAGTTAACTTTTTGTATAGTAATTCAGCACAAGTTGCTTATCACCTTGATACAAGAGACCCCTCAGCTGAAAATTAATTTGAAGGAGATTATCAGCCTCTTTTTCCCTGTTCACCTGTTTGTAAATGATAAAGAAAATAAACATTTCTTGAAATACCTGTGCCTAGCGCTTAGTTCTCTTGAAACACTTTACACGCCTAAGCACAGTATCACACATATATGATTATGCATCATTTTAATCTAATGCATTCTTCCCACTGTGAAATTCAGTTCTTCCCAATTTAATGCACAGTTTGTTTTGCATATAGAAGACAGCATAGATTGAGCTGCTTCCTGTCTGATTCACAGATACAAAATACCATTTTCTGTCTCCTGTTTCAGATGGTTAAAAGATAATCTTTAGCACAGATTCCAGCGTGTTGACTGGCTAGGAAGAACTGAGTCCATAAACACAGGGACTGAAGTGCCCTTGGTCTTTCCTATCAGTCACTATGAACAAAGATGGCCCTTGGCAATGAATAACCCAAAAATATACTAAACATGCCTTTTTTGGGTCTGGAAGGCAATAGAAAAAATTTGGCAGTGAATAATGTTGATTAGATGTATTAAAATAAATGTTTTAATAAAATTGCTTGACTGCGCACATAACGTATTTTATTGTACATGAGTACTAAGCAAATTGGGAATCAATGAAAGTATAAAGCTAAGAGAGAGTCCAAAGCAGAGCTACAAAGAGGGTGAAGGGCCTTGAGGGGAAGCCACAGAAGGAGCAGCTGAAGGCACTTGGTCTGTTCAGCCTGGAGGAGACTGAGGGGAGACCTCATTGCAGCTAAAACTTCCTGGAAGGAGAAGAGGGACAGAGAATGACCTCTTTGTGGTGAGCCAGGACAGGACCCAAGGGAATGGCTTGAAGCTGCCTCAGGGGAGGTTTAGGTTGGATATTAAAAGAAGGTTCATCACCCAGAGGGGATTTGGGCACTGACCAGGCTCTGGAGAGTAGTGTTCACACCACCAAGCCTGACAGAGTTGCAGGAGCATTTGGACAACATTCTCAGGCACATGATGTGACTCTCAGGGTGTCTTCTGCAGGGCCAGGAACTGGACTTGATTCTTATGGATTCCTTCCAAAACAGTATATCCTACGATTCTATGATATTTTTGAACTAACTAATTGTCTGAAAGAATTTTATCAGGTAATGTTATTTACTAACTCTCATTTCTGTTCTATTTTATAACAATGATTTTGTGTGACTTAAAGAACTAGTTTTATTGAAATAATGCATGGAACATGCTAACAAATCAGAAAAACCCCATCAAGATTTCAAATATTCAAGTTAATTAGAAGTAAAGTTCTTATATAGAAATAAAACAAAGAGGGAAAAAAAATTGAGATAATATTTTAATGACAATATCAGGTCAAATTTTCACTTTGTTGAAATATTCATGTAGCTGGCCTTTCCTGATGTCTAGCAAAGTAAATTCAATATAAGAAATTACTGAATTCAACATGAAAATTTGCTAGATGAGATAGCTGACAAACATAACAGATCATGCCATGAGGGATGGAAGTATTTCACAGATAGTTAAGAAGGAATTATGTGGGAAGTGGTTGAACTTCACAAATAATTGAAAGGGAGCTTTGTGAGCCTTTGGGGGACCAAGACTGTTGCAAGGCCAACAGAGATAACATAACCAATAAATATTACCATGTAACACCAAAATTACCTAGGTAATAGAAATATCAAATTTGATGCAGCCAAAATGGGCCCCCTTGAGAAAAACCGATTAGATGAATTTTTTTATCTCAACAGGGATAAGAGCAGAGAAGTAAATGCTTAAGGTATATCAGGGAAAAGAAACATCAAGAATAAGGGAGATTGAGGGGACAAGTAAGCAAGTGATTGCCTCCCTGAGGCTGCACTTGATCCCTGAGCTCTGATCTGCCTTGCTGATGAACTCTGCTCCAGCCTATTTGCGTGACTTGTTTGTGCGCGTATAACCATGTGTGTGCGCATACATACAAACATTTCCCAGCAAACTTTGGGCTGTGCAGGTCAGCTAGCAGGCAAAGCTGGACTCTGGGGAGAGCTGAAACTGCATGAAAGGGTCTTCCTGGGCACAGTGTCTGAATGGAGTCTTAACTGAGTCCATGGAATCCTCAAATGGGTATGGTGTGCCTGGAGGTTAGGGGAGTGCAGGCCCTGGGTGCCCTCCACCAGTGAACTTTAAGTCTAGCTAGCTGGGCAGGAGGAACAGGAATGGGTCATTTGTGCTGTTTATGGTTTATAGAGGTGTCTGTTATGTGCATATTTCCTTTGTATGGCTGTGTATTTACTCCTCTGTAACACAGGCTCAACTCTGCTTTTCCATGCACCTAGGAGGGGGGATAACCAGCAGATTCACATCTATCAAACCAAGATGGGATTAATTGCCTAGATCCTAAAGTGCATTGGAACCGACCTTCCTTAACAAAATTTCGAGTATGAAAAATTTACTTAATGTTCCGGATAATAATTTACCCAGGACTGATAATGGATAAATGGTTATATAAAATTAATATAATATGCTATGCCCTTCAGAAGAAAAGAAAAAGATGAAGAGTTATATGTGAACAGTGACTGATATATACATCCATATCACAGAAAAGAAATACAGCTGAATGTATAAACAACTTTCAGAACCCTGTAAAATTAATTTCAAACCTTATTTCATTGTAATAGATTCATAAATAAGCACGGGTGTCAAGTATTTGATTCTCAGGAAGAACAGCTAATATAAGCTTACAGTGTTGAACTGAAAATTAAGCTTCACCTATCTCCTACTACTAATATATATATATATATATACACATATATACTCATATATATATGGAGAAGTGAAAAATTTGTGTACAAGGAAGATTGAGCAATCTGATTCATTAATAAGACAATAAATATGTGATGGTTGAACATATGAGCCAGGACTATGGATTATGAAAGCCATGATGAAAAAATATTTTTTATGTTTTGCTTTAATTAACTTAAATCTCTCCTTGTATCATAAAATCAGCCTGAGGGTTTTTAGTTATGTTTACCTGCACTTTGAAACAAACACCTTTACAAAGCTTTGAAGGCTGATTTTTTTCATAGTTAAAATTATTTTTAAATTAAAAAACTTTTATTTTTTATTAAATATAATTAAACCAGCACCATTCCCCACTTAAGTGACCCAGCCCAAGTTTGTTCAAAAGGTAAAGCCCCCTTGATTACAGGGAATGATATCAAAATCTATTTTGTTGCATTTTTTTAGACTTGGACAGTCCAGAGGGCACAAGCATGTACAAATTTGGTAACTGAGCAGGTAACTGACCTGCTTTTTCTGCTTTTGGGGTTTACTATGGATGTTGGATTTTGGTTGATACAGGCATGTGTCCTTACAATAATTTTAAAATAACTGAGTTACGTTCTCAGACACATCAGCTGGACAAACTCTGCAAATATTTTCACATTCATAAAGGGACTCATGGGAGTTTTGATCTGGTTTTCTAAAAATAAATCTTGATTAGTTTTTACATTTTTAATACAATGTTGAGAGAGCTTTATGCAATTGGCCTTCCCCTGGCTCAAGGCTTTATGAATTTTTATATTTATTAAAGTAATCCTTTCTGTAATAGTAAGCTATATTCTGCTTGTGCTATTATTTATGAAATGCTTTCCCCTTTTTCTTTATTACTGCATGGTATTCTTTGTAAGATATTTTTAAGAAGGTTTTCAAGGTAGATATCTTTCTCTCTATAAATACAGACAGGCACAGAATTACCAAGAAGAACTAAAGAGATTTCATCCCTTCTACATCAACATTGTTCCCTCAATAGTTGGTGTAATTTAGCTTTTCAGCCTTACCCTATTTGGAGCAGGACTGAAGCATTCCTAGATTGTACTCACATCTTTCTATCTGTAAATACATACGTACATACATATGTACAATTTATTCAATAACTGTATAAGATGATGGTGATGAGATTGGCACAGATTGTGGCTGGAGAACTTTTGGGTGCTCCATGCCTGAAACTGTTCAGTGCTGGGTCATATGGGGCTTTGAGCAACCTGGTGTAGGGGAAGGGGTCCCTGCCCATGGCAGGGGTGTTGGAACTGGATGATCTTTAAGGTTTTTTCAATCCAAACCATTCTATGATTCTATGAACATTTAAATGTGTCACCATCCTAAGTAGTGACTGATACATATGGAAGATAACATCCTATATCTATAAACTCTAATGAAAATATCACAATTATAAACATTTGTGCTTTGAAGTTGATTACCTAGCAGTTGATTACTGCTGTCCCCATATACAAATTAGTTTTCCACACACTATTGAGATATACATAAAAAAGTCAGTGTGATTGAAATAATAAATGGTTTATATTTCAAATAATATTGGATTATCACTTATAAAACATCTGATACATTACAGAAAATAAAGCACAGTGCATAGGTATTTAACTGCATGAAGACTGAATACAAGTGTCTTGCCTACTTTCAGATTCACCAGTGAACTATTACTTATGCCAAGTACAGCTGAGTAATTGATCAATGAATACTACTGAGTGAATAAACAGAAAATGCTGTGTGAGCTGATGGGAAAGAAAATGCCTGAGGAAAGTCCATTCTTTTGTATCAAAACCTACTAGGAACTGCTGTTTTACTGATCTATGCTTGTGCATCTCTGGAATTCTAGCTGGGTAAAGCAATTTTGATGTCTGTATTGCCATAAATAAAGATTGCTTTTTTTCCTTACAGCTATTTGTTTCCCTACCTTGTCCCTTTTTAAATGGGTAAAGGCCATAACTGGGAAGGGATTATGATCTAATGTTTAGTTGACCAGAAGATAAGACGTATCCTGTTTTCCTGTGAAACATAACACTTTTAAAAAATACAAAGTCATAAATCAGCTTCCTATATCATTCCCTCCCAAATCTGTACCTAGAAGTCAATAACACTTAGGTTTTAAGGGCTGGAATGCAATGAAGAATTAAGTGGGTGATTGTCATCCTGCCTAGCCCCAGTACTAAAGTCCTTTAGGAAAATATGAAAAAATGAAAAAAAAAAAGTTTTCTTTTGGTTTTGTTTCTCTGAGGGCATGTACAACTTCTGACATCACACCCACTCCACAGTTCAGTCCATAAGGTATTTGTAGGAAAGGATAGATGTTCCTCCCTTATCCTTCACAACAGCAGATTTCCTTGCCATGCTCAGGTTGCAACAGGCTTTCTACACAGAAATGCTAGAGAATCCTACATGAAATAGTTCTGAAGACTGCTTATTAATTTTGTAATCAAAACTCCAAAGTATTGGCATACCACATTTAGGTCTCAAAAGAAGACATGATCAGTGTGTCAGAGCTGTTGCTGAATCACAGTGAAGGTAAATGAGGACAAGTCAGCTCTCCAGACTAGTTTTACAACGAGGTGCCTTCAGCACTTGAGGAAGCAAAGCAGCTTTTTGTTTTCCAACACATACACCAAATACAAGTTTGGAGTGGAGCACAATCCATGAACACTTAATCACAGACTGTAAACAGAGGTCAAGTTGAGAGATAATGCATGAATTCCAGATATATTTCTCTATGTGTCACATTCAAGCACCAATTTCTTGTCATGAGATGCCAGGAGCTATGGTGCATTTGCAGATTTGTTCTGTGCATTTCTGGAACTGAAGCTTTTTGATTAGCTGTAATATAGCTGTGGGTAATAGTTCAGGGAAGTAAAAATATTATAAGCCTAATTTTAAAATCCTAGCTGTAGTGGCTGAAAGATATAGACAGGAAAAGATAATTTCCTTATGATATTCCAGTTGCTGCAAACTTCCATATTTAATTTGCAACTACCATACTACAAGGCACTAATAATCTTTCCTCTGTCATATAGAAGCAAATGTGTGGAGAGTTTTTGCCTTAAAGATTGGTAGAATTCTATTAATTTTCAAGGATAAATTCAATTAAAAGTATGTATTAATTTCTGAAATTTAATTTATTTATACCACCTTACCTGCTTCATGGGCAGATAACTGTCTAAGTTTATAAATATTTCACTTGTAGGAATACAAGTCTAGCTTCATTTGCAACTCTTTTTGTGTCACTGTCCTACTTTTTCATAGTCTGCTTGACAAAAAGTTTCTGTGCCTTACCTACCTGAATTTTATAACAAAAACCTTTGGGACTAATTAAGATTTTTATAGTAAAATAATGAGAAGGATTTTCTGTCTCTGTGTTTTTTTTTCCCTAGTTTTCTGCCTTGGGTTATTCTTGGGGCTGCCATAGTCAGATTCAATTTATAGAAGCATATTTGTTGCTCATCTGCATTAATAGAGCATAGTATAACAACAACAACAACAGCAGCAGCAAAGATCTTGACAAGTTCTAATATTTTCTCTTAAGCTAAATAATTCCCCAGCTTCTTTCCGTGTAAGACTCATAAAACAAAATGTGCTAATTAATGTAGGAAAAATCCGATTGTTCTGAAAAAAATATTAAATGAAGGATGCATTTTATAGTAGGAAAATTTAATCTGGCAAGGAGACACTGGTAGAACAGGCTAGACCAAAGTGCAGAGCTCTGCTGTATCTGCCATAATTATTCATGAAGCCTTCAGCCAGGCAGGCTATATCTGGTTATAATTCTTGCACATGTCTGATAGGGATCATCCGGCTTTTATCCTTCAGGATTCTGACAAGGGCAGGAGAAGGTATGATCCCAGTGCTAGGAGGAAGCTTCCAGGCTTCCTGAAAAAATTCCTGAGTTAGTCCCTCACTCCCCAAAACAAAGCACCAGCAGAGTTCAGGACTGAAGGGTTAAAGTAACAGCAGACATCATTCAGAAAGTCATTTCACAGAGCCAGGAGGAAAAGCCAATGACTTCAAGTCACATTTCTGGGAGAAATCTTAACTAAGGAGATAATAGCTGTCACATCCATTCGGGAAATTGCAGACCTGAATTCAGGTTCCTCTTTGGTGTGCTTGTACTTAAATCTGTGTTCCACAGCTTTCTTCGATAGTCTGTCTTTAACAGTGAATAAAATGACTCAAGACACTCTCTGGCTCTACAAGCAAGAGTCTCATGCCCTGGCAGATTGTCTTTCTATCTGTGACATGGCACATCTCACAGAGGCTGCCTTTGACAAAGGTCCCACAGAGGTGACACCTAGACCTGGACTCTGTATGGGAGGGGACATCGTGACACAGACCACATGACCCCCTCCATGACACCACAGAATACACTAACCTCTAAAAAATTTGCATGACCACAAGAAAAGCTCTTGCTAGCCTTAAATCTTTGAAGTGGAAGCATAGCTGATGATGGATGTGACAACTCCTATGACTGACTGCCTGTTCACTGGATTTGAGCTTGAACGATTAGCACAAACCCTCCTCTGCAGGCTTTGTTCACCTCAGTGTTTGCAGTAGCCACAGACATGTGGGACTATGCTGAGATTTGGTTCATGTGGAGTACATCTGTCACCATCTGGGCACACCTTTCTGTCAGCAAACTCACTCTCCCAACAAGCAGCCACTGAACTGAGGGGCACTCTTTACATTCCCTTCTGTTTTAATGATTCAATGAATATACGCCACAGACAATACATGGGCAAAAAGAAAAATCAAGAAAGTCTCTAAACTTTAGTGCCTAAGAAAGTGTCATACAGGGTTCAGAAAATTTAGGAGCAATATTCTCAGTGAGGGAAGAGGTTCACTGTATTTCAGTAAGAAATATCTAGAATAGACAGAAATCCTGATGGTAGGAAGGTCTCTTCAGAGGACTTCTGAGGATTTAGTTTCAAATTAGATTAGATGGTGGATGAATTAATGACAACTGATCTCTCACCTGAAGGGGGACCTATAAGATGTGTAATTATAAACATCACGGAACTGGGTTCTGTTCTTGTGGAGCTCCTAATTTTCAGCAGGTTCTATGGGAGATCAGAACCTCAAGTCCTTCAGTACATGCTCGGGTACACAAGACACTTTGAGTAACTGAGCATATGGAGAACTTATCCTGTTTCTGAATTATCAGTGTTCTTTGGGATCTAAAACTTCAAGTGGCAGCTGGACATGTGTGTCTCCCAGAGAATTAAAAGGATCCAAATAGCTCAATGTTATTAAAGCTTTCCAAATGTGATATAAAAAGGGTTGTCTCAAGATATTTTGCTACATACTAGTTTAAGGTGCAGGATTTCCTGATTGCAGCAGACCAAAAACATAATAATAGGAATTTCTGGCAGCTAACTTGGTGCTTAGTAATTTGATAAAACACAAGAATTACTAGACGATCCTCAAATTTCTCCTTTAAGTCAACACCCTACAGCACACTTCCAACAGAAGTGCAATCCTGTTTAGAAGCGAGGGTGCTGGCACTTTCCAAGAGCATCAGGAGCTCCCAGCATTACTCCATTTGGTGCAGGATGGGGCAAATCTCAGTTCTTTTTACTCCAACATTTTGGTAACTGTTTTGTCTGTTCACTAGTCTCCAGTTGTTTGCCCACCTAACTGCCATTTTAAAATTTCTTTTATAGGGCACTAATCCCTGCATCATGTAATTTCCTTTGTTGCCTAAGGACTGATCTGGGGTGTTTCCTTTTCTCTTCCTCATGCTCCCTCCCCTGGGAGCTGCTGCATTTATCATACTAAATTTTGTGATGATATTGTGGTAGGGACATGTACTCAGTGGGGAATAAACTGAAACCAACAGAGACATTTTCAGTCAAAGTCAAACTTCCAGAGGTGCAAAGTTAGTTCCTTACTGTGTAATCAAACCCTCAGCAGGAGTCTGCTGCTAATTGTGACATTTTTCAGCAAGATGCTTGAAGACAGGTCACTGAAAATTCATGTACTTCAGATCATTTTAATAGAACTAATATGGTATGCACAGAAGGGCTTGCCTTCTTAGCCCTTCAGAGTTTCAGCTGAAAAGGCCATTTAACATTTTATAGTAAAACTCTTTATAAAGCAGAAAATGTAAAACTTGGGCATATTCTCCAATGGTTAATGTAATATACTGTAATATCAAGGCTTGGCTCTTAAATGCTCTCTCTAGTCCACTGAAGCGTTTGCAGAAATAATCCCTCTGACTTCCAAGCTATGGCTCATGTGTTTGAAGTTTAGCACGCCATCAAGTGTTCTGTTCCATCAAGGCCCTTGAATGTTTTAATTCATGAATATATTTATTTAGAAGAAATACACCTTTATATAGAATAAATAAAAAAATTAAGAGACAAATCAAGTTAATCAAATTCATTCCTTAGTTTAAGTCTCCTAATTAGGGAATTAATCTAAAATAGGTGCTTTATTTTCCACTCCATAAAATGGAGAAAAGTCAGTGCCTTTTGAAAGTTACCAGAAAGATAAATTATTTGCTTAAGTAAGCTACATAGTCTTGAAAAGAACTGATCCTTGCTTTCAAAAATCTTTCTACTGTTTAAAGAGAGTCAGGCTAAGGAAACCATCATTTCTAATGAAGGTGAGATTAACATGCCTCAATCAGAAAGGCAGCTGTAGAAAAAACCCCAGTTCTTCTTTTACATGAAACAAAAGAACAATGACAAAGGTGAGAATAAAACTTAGATATCAGGAAATTTGTAATGTCTCCTCTTTTTTTCCTTTTTTCCATTCCTACATAAGTAATTTTTTCATAAATTTTGAATATTGAGATTTGTAAAATCTTGAGTTTAAATTTTACATGCCAAAGAAGTGCCTAGATGTTTTATAGAAATTGTGTTTTCTTTCCTCCAGTATCCATGTTATCTCCCTTTTTGGGACCTGTGTTGCTGCAAAATTCTTATATTGTCTCTTTGAGACTGGAATAAAGAGTGGCCCAGTCTGTGAAACCAGGCCATGGATGAGCACTGGGATCCAAGGCAGGAGAACCACTTTTTTATGAAGTAGTAAAATAACTCAGTTAATCTGAAAAAAACCAGTAAAGAATATAGTTATGGGGTTAAGGATTTTTTTTTCCTCAGTTAGAATGTTTGTTTTTTGAAAAAGAAATGGATGAAAAATTTACAAATGAGTGATAAAAAGCCTATTCCTAAAATATTCCAGGCCTGACTTGAATCAGAAATTGTGAGAAATACTCTAAAGGAGTCTTTCAAATTATCTGGCCTTGGTTGGTAAAAGGAGAGTTCCTGAGGTTCCTGAGACTGCATTTCCCTTCTGTTGATTGCCAACTTCCCTGAAGACAATGATTAGCCAGTTACAGAATTTGGCTCATATCATATCGTCAGTCATGGTTATGTGGCCTGGGAGACTGAATAAACACTAACTGGTGAAAGATCTGATAAATCCACTGTTAATTCGTATGTTAATGGATGCTTTCATCTGACAGTCATTTTTTAAAAATTTATTTATTAATTAACTAACAAAAACATCTACAAAGCTGGTAGGCTAGCACAACTGGAATTTGCTTCTCTCTCTGGCCCAGGAGAAGTTGTATGTAACTTTGAAAAATACTAAAGTAATTTAGGAATTTGCATGTTATTTTTTATATGTGATGGACATTTACAGCTGTGTGGTGTACCTAAATTATTTTCATTGCAGACAAATACATAGCCTTGAAGGCATCTGACACTTCCACAGAATGTAGGGAGATTGAATCATTTTAACCCATAGCTTCAAGGAAAATTTGAAGAACAGGACATATTCACATAGATCGCCAGTTACTGGGAAAACTGTTTTTCCATGAGGCACACTCATAAATATAAAAAAGAAGTGAATTGTTCATATTTCTTGAAACATTGTCTTGGTGTGTATGTGAATATTCTATACATAAGAAAGGAGAAAATAATATGTTCATATTGCTGCTGCTCTGAGAGCCTATCTTCCATAGTGGATAGATTTTTTCAATGTATTTTTAAGGTAATAATAATTATGAAGGCAATTGGAAACTATGGTAAAAATATAACAATGCTTTACGAAGATAGATTGTGTCATAGTAACTTGATAGCTTTCTGCAATAAAATAGCAGATTTTCTGATTAAAAGACACATGGTAGATATAATCTGTCTGGTTTTCAGTAAATCATTGATATGGTATCAGACATTATACCACTAGTTAAAGCAGATAACATAGGGATTAGAACAAAAATTGTAATATGAGAAACAGGCTGGCCAGAAGAGATGAAAATGGATAATATTAGAAGAGGACAATTTAGAATGGGGAGAGGTTACTTTAAAGACTGATCTTGGGATTGATCTTATTAAATACTTTAATTAGGGACTTTGTGCAAAATAGGTATGAATTAATGAAATTCATAGTTGAAATGATGTTTAAAGGTATCATATATGTAGTGGGGGGTGAAAATAACATAGAGGAGAAACTGAACGACCTTGAGGACTGTACTCACAGAAAAGAGGCAAATTTAATATATCTCTGTGCATGGCCATGCACTTTTACACTAATACCAAGATTACCTGCTTTACTTGGAGACCAACCTTTGGAAATAAGTGAGGAGGAGAAATATCTGTGCATGTTATCTGATCCCAAAATAATGTGCAAATGGATGTGTGTGACTCAAAAGGTGTAAGGCGTAGCCAAAGAAATTAAGGAAATATTCTTTCCTCTGTCTGAAGACGGACTAAAATAATAAATGAAAGGACACTGTATTTTATGACTTTGAGCTGAAAGTGTTATGTCACTGGGCTGAAAATCAAAGAGCAAAGAAAGCTTGTTGTTATTTACAGGCGACAAATCAGGCTAAGTATAATGCATATATGAGAAAAAATAAGCATAAATTTGCAATGAGCACATGAGCATTAATAATCAGAAAGGTATTTTAACCATATATAAACTGACATTCTTCAGCAAACTTTCAAAGTGGCCAGCATGGAAAAGTCTTTGTTTTAACCACCCCAGAAACATTATGTGATATATTTGACAAAACAAAGTCAGAGGCTTGGTCTTGAAAACTCAGAAGCTGCCTTTCAATTCTGTCATTCAGTATTCCTGTAAATTAATGTTGTTAGTTTAATTCAGAAATCCTACTTTTTTGCAAACAGTATTCATGCTTATATTTCATATACAGTTATGTTTACTAATAGATTTTCTGTATACTGTGATTGGAGGCAGGTAGAATAAGTCATCCTCAAGGTCACAATAACACATATAACTGAGATAAAATGCTGCCTAAACATCTAATTTCCTCTCATCTATTCCAGTTTTTAATTATGGTGGTGTAACACCTTCGAGATTTCTGGATATTCACTGCAATAAAAGAATCCAATACCAGACTTTTTGACTCATGTTTCCTTCTCTGCTATAGTCAATTGAGTCCCTAATATATATATGTATGTATATATGTATGTATATACATCTCAGCCTTAGGCAGAGTGTGTATTTAAAATGGATTTACCAGAGTATTTCCCCAGAGATTTGTATTCCCTGGGTTTAGTTGTTTTGTTCTTTTTTGTTTCTTCTGATGGTAGACCTTATAAGATTGGGTACCTTGGACGTGTGAATGCACCCCAGAGGGAAAGTCTTATTCATTTTTCATAGTATAATTGATTATTTTGAATAATGTATGTGATGGCTAGATAATGAGTGGAAAAACAATGTCTAAATATGACTTGGTACTGTTTTCTACAATATCTGCGATTTGATGGTCTAACATATCTTAGCCTTGCAGGACAAGATAACTGTTACATTATTTCCTGTAAGTAAAAGTAATTCAGCATATTTCCCCCCCCCCAGAGAAATAATATGAATATGTAGAATTTTGTTTATATTGCTTTATCTGAGATACTAGTATAAAAATTATATACAGAGGTAAATAATTGCTGAAACTTTTTTTGAGTTTGTCAGAAGGGGAAAAATAAATGTTTCTGTGGGAAAAAACAAAACAAAACAAAAAAATGCCAAAAGAAGCCACCGAGAACTGAAACAAGGGAATCTGTAAAGTTTTTGACATGGATTAGAGGGATGGAGCACCTCTCATACAAAGAAATGCTGAGAAAATTGGAATTGTCCAGTCTGGAAAAGAGAAGGCTTCAGGTTGACCAAATTGCAGACTTCCAGGACCTGAAGGGAACCTACAAGAACCATGGAGAGGGATTATTTACAAGAGTATGTAGTGACAGGACAAGGGTGAATGTCTAGCCTGAAAGAGAAGAGGTTTAGATTAAGTAATAGGAAGAAATTATTGATTGTGAGGGTGATGAGGCACTGGCACAGGTTGCTCCCTGGAAGTGTTCAAGGTCAGGTTGGATGGGGATTTGAGAAGCTGGAGTGGTGAAAGGTGTCCTTGCCCGTGGCTAGAGGGTTGGAAATGGATGATCTTTATGGTCACTTCCAGCCCAAGCTGTTCTATGGGTCCTTGAAACTGTTTTTACTAAAAATAACATTTTTTAAAAATTGGAATGATAAGGCTCTCTGCTTGAATTCTAGGGGATTACATGAGATGTGGTGTGACTCACAGTTAGAACAGGCTCATGTCATAGCTCCAGAATTTTTTCTCTGTCTCATCCTAAATGCACTGCAGTAACACATGGGACCGTCTTTGCTTTACACCAAGATTGACTTTTGTGTTTTGACTTGGAGTTTGACTTTGGGCAGCAGGTCAAGTCATAAAGTTTATCTCACCTCAGCAAGACAGCATTTACCCTATGGGTCTGTAGGGGCCTCTAAGAGCAGTCAAGTGTACAAAATAGGTGCATTTTGGCAAACGTAATCTGTGAAATATCAAAGTTAATTTCCTTTAACACTTGAGTTGTACCTGTAGGAAAGGGACTGGATAAGAAGTACACAGTGAATATGTTTTTGTTACATTTTTGTGGTTAGAGCTTGTAGGTTGCTGAAGGGAAAAATGAACAAATTGATGGATTTGGTTATGTGTGAAATGGATACCTAACAAGGGAACTAGGAAACCTTTAACACTTCCAGAGATCAGAACTTTCAACCTACCGTATAATATTCCATTCCAATTTCATTCGACTGTGATGAAGGGAAAAATTCCATAATATTGGTGTGCACTTAATTGTCATAGGGAAATAAAATTGCGAAGTTTAGTAATACCATAAAAATGTGTGGTGTTATGCAAGAACTTAAAATTACATGCTCTCTAAAGTAAAATTATTATACTACAGAGGCTCGCAAAAGCTTTCAAACTAAGCAGTATAATCTCACAGTAAAGAGCTTTAACTTCTGGTTGAGAAAGGATAGAAACATAAATGCCATTGCTGTCAAGACCCAGCAGTACAACAGACTCGAGGTGAATTTTTATTTGTTCTTCAAGCACTTTTCTTATGCTAATGGTGTTGATAAACACATAAGACATAATATTTGTGCACAGCTGAGATACGAATATCAAAGCCAGAACAAAAGAATGCCCATTCATATCTGGACACATGGGGAAAGATACACACAACCCACTGACAACTTCCAGTCAATGCAAGAACAATAGGAAAAGACAGATGCTGATGGTCCTGAATCTATCAAGCTGAAGCCATGTATCTCCCATCTTATCAAGAGTCCCACCAGAAAAAGCTTATCTGGGAAAAGGTTTGAGTGCAGGAAAAGACAAACTCTTCAAGCACCAAATAAAAGGTCAGAGTGCTAATGGGTTGATAGAAAGGCTTTATCACTCGCACTTTACCCTACACAGAGTGTTCTTGTCTTCCAACGTGATGGCCAAGGCTTCTTGGCCAGCAGGGCCATTTCACACAGAGAAACAGCTGATCAAAATGCATCGCTTGAGCAGACACTGGACTCGAGCACAGAATTCTCTAAATAGCTCTCACTCTGTGCCATTGAAAAGATTAAGCAAATTCATGAGCGGAAAATATGTATTCTGGATGATACAGACCCAATGCACTTTGGTCCTTTGTGGTCCATGCTGCGAAATTCTAGAACCCCTAAGGATTAGCCACTGAACTGCAAAATAGATTCAGGACTTTTTCCAGCTGATGCAAGGCAATGAAAAACAACTATTGACTTCTGTCAAGAGAAGTTATACATGTCCCCTCGACAGAAATGAACCAAATAGGTTTTCTTAAAAGCCAATATAAAGAAAATGCAGTAGTCCAAGGTCCAGAAATGCAGGCTTGTATGTAAAAGTGTCTAGAGTTTTGATCTGAGGGATAACAGCATTCTGTAAAAAATTCAGTTGCTTTTTAAACTTGTGGGCAACAAGTTATCAAAAGGTGGCTATGCACAAGGATACCTAAACAATAATAATTGTCTCACAGGTAAGAAATTAAATCAAGTCATATCCTAGGCTAAGCTGGGAATTATAAAAATCTGAACCAAGAACTCCCAAGCAGATAACCCACAGCGTCAGGAGGTGCAGTCCACCTGGAAGATGGGTAGTGAAGGCACCATCTGGCACCTTGCATTTGTTTGAGGAACTTCCAACTTGCAAGTTTTTAAATCCCCATTCTGAAGCTTTGGTTATAGGGGAATGTAGCTGGTGTATTTTGGATACCCTAGTAGTTATTTTCTCTCTATTTTAGGTTGACATAGTTTGTAATGACAATTGAATAATTAGTACATAAAGTCTGTGGATCTGGTTTCTACATTTCAGGCCAATTCACAGGACAGTGAGCTAATATCAGCTACTCTGCCTCACTTAATATTTTAGTTCATTTCCAAGTGAAGAACCTCCACGCATTTCCCTTTTTTTTAGCTTTCTTTATTTTTTTGTCTCCAGGACCAACTTTCTCAGGATCATTTATTTCTGTATTAAATAACCCCTGAGGGTATCACCTGGAACTGGGGCTTCACTGGATTCAAACAATGATAGATTCAGTGCACAGAATACAAATTAATTGTTTACTAAATAAACATACACCATTTCTGCCTCAAGACATTCCTGAGAAACAAGTGTTTGGAACCTGGGTGGTGAAGTAATGTCTATAACTGTTCCGTCCTTAAACCTCGCAGATCTTGGTCATTGTCAGAGTAAAAACCAAGGAAGATCTGATATTTTTATCACTGGTTTTGTATTCTTAAAATTAAGGTGGCAGATTAACCACGACCACAAGAAGTCTTCTCATTTCCTCTGGTCCACCCATCATTTCTAACTCATTCTGAAGGTGATTGACCAGAAGACTTAAATGACAAGGCAGCAAGACCACTAGAAGAACCTGAAGTGACAGAACAGAACACTACACAGTTTAAATTGTTTTTATAGAGCATAACCAGAAACACAGATAAAGTTTACAGAAGGCTTTTCATTGAAAAAGGAAAATTCTAACGTGAAGAGCTGTAAAATGCAACTTAACACATAATACTCCATTCCTAGTGCTCTGAAACTGTAAAAGCTTTTTATAAATAAATACTGAAAAAATTATGCTGCTTTTTTTACCTTTTTAGTGTGTGGAAAATTTTGGCTAAGAGCCTGGAAGATAAATTATAATTTATTATGACCTGGCATCTTGGATAGATCGAGTGTTTTATTATTTGGCTTAGTTATTCCCTCTTTTTTTTTTTTTTCCATAAAAGATAAAGTAATGATTGGCTTCTTTCCTGTAATATTTTTGGAAGAAGAAAAAAGTGTTTTTCTCAAGGTGATGCACTTTGATTTCAGAGTCAGATGCCAAATTATGAATTGAACTTGATATTTTGTTTCATGTTCATTCATGATAAAAATATGTTTGATATAAAATACTACAGCTTTCTGGGAAATTTAATTTTTTGTTGACAATCTGTAAGCATTGCTATACAGAATGCTTACTCTTATGAAGAAATTTATGGACTCTATACCTCACTTATCTGTATCTACAAAGGTGGGATAATAATACTTATCTATGCGACAAATCAGATAAGCAGCTTAATTTATTAAAGTTTGTAAACTGCTTTGAGATCCTCCAATAAAATTTCCTGCGCAAGAAACAAAGTAATAGCAGTGTTATCATAAAGGAAACTAAACCTTTAATTTTGCCAAAGTTCCCCGGGTGAATAGATAACTCTTTAATGAGATTAAGGACGTGTTTGAGATTGGCAATTTTATAACAAATCCTCAGTGGATACAAACATGTAAAAGTTGCTTGGCATAACTTTTTGCAATTGCATTTGTAAAAGTAATTGGATATTATGAGACTGTGAATAGTGGAGAAATACAGCTGGGAGTTCCAAGTTGTGAATTATGTGTCATATTTTATTGTATAGTTGTGAGTGTTGCTGCTGTTGTGGAATTTGAATGTGTTTTCTGTCAGATGATTTATTAGTGTATGGACAGTATTTGACTAGCATTATGCTTATTTATTGATATTCATAACAGCTTTTTGATCATATGGTAACATGAAGAAATGGTTGCAACACTGTGATTCACATGTGTATTTTTTTTCTTTTTCAACTAACCCTGATGGACCAGAATATTTGTAATCAATTTTTTAAAGGATTTAAAGACTTAAAAAGATACTCTTGAACTGGATATGAAGAAGAATATAGCTGTAATTGAGTATTAGTTTTCTCTGAATGGAAAGATGGAAAGAGCTGTACTATTTCCTTGTGAGAATTAAAGGCAGGTCTCATTTGAAAGGAACCCTCATCATCTGAAGTGACCTAATATGTGTTTTGATTGAATAATTCTGAGCTATCCTGTAGAGAACAATAGCCTCAGAACAGCAAGATTACATCCATTCATGTTTTGACATTTTTCTTTTGATTTTTTTTTACTCAGTGATAAAAGGAAACAATTTAAATTGCAATGGAATAAAAGTGTGCGGATTTTGAGTATGCAGCCTATATTTATTTAAAAACAAGCATTAAATATTTTCAAGCAGTTTTACAACTGGAAATTTCCTAATATAAAAAGAATAAAATTACAATCTGTGAGGTCAAGAATGACTCAAAGCTATATTATTTATACTGTACAATCATATAAGATCTTGGGTTGGATGAGACCTAAAAGATAATCTAATTCCAAGCCCTTTTCCAGGGGCAGGGACCCACCTGTGTTGGGGCATATATAAGTGATATCTTCAGTATATCTGATATATCTTGAATATCATTGTTCCTGTGCCATAGTCAAATATTATTTTAGAGCCGAGAAATGAAAGTAACACAACTAAAGAAGGATTCTACCACTATTTATTATTATTATTGGTAGTCTTGGACAAATAGCCATACTAATATTGCCAGTTCAGTAGGAAACTATTCCAGGTCTTAGGAATAATTTTACAACACAGAATCCAGCCTTGTCCTCAGTATCTGTCAGCGTCTTCAGGGTTATCTGAATTGTGCCCAGGGTGGATTTAATGCTGGGTCTGTGTGACACAGCTTTGAGCAGCAGCAGTTTTTGTTCCTGTCCATGGGGTCACATGCCCCAGCTGCCTGGCTCAGATGCTTCTCCTGATGCTAAGTGTTGGGGTGAGGGTGAGGTGGCAGCCTGTCTCCTTTTTTCATCAATCTTTGCTCTGTCAGAGTTGCAGAAGGCCCTTTTGCCCTGTTAGTCTAGACACCAGAAGCCCAAATATCTTCTTACACTCTGCCAGCATAAAATGACCTCAAAATGTTCTTAAATTACAGTGAGCTGTATATTCACTCACAGTTTAAAGCTCTTTGTAATGCTTGGTGCCAGAGTAGTGCCAAATGTAAATCAGAGCCAATATAAATCAGGGCTCATTTAATGCACTACATAGAGTGGGAACAAGTAAGTTTCGAATCAAGTAGCAGTCTCTTTTCTCTGGTATGAGACTCATACCAATTTATGTTCTGATCACTAATGCATGGAATCATTTCCATCCTATTATTAAGGAAATACTCTATCTCCTCAACTTTTCCCTCATTCTTAAGTTAAAACAGTTTTCTGTATCATAATAATTTTCCATCCAAAAATCCCAAAATATCTGCTTACAATGACATTGCAGAGTTGCATTAGAAGAGGAAAATATTCGGGATGACAGAAGGAAGGCATTTCTCACTGTCCAGCCACTGTTTGTTGCTATCTGTCCATAATTTATGGCAAAAGCAACCTGAGACAGGTCATGTTTTATGGTATGACTTGGGGACTACAGCTGGCTCTTTAGTCTTTTGTTGTTAACTGCCTTGTTAATCTAGCTGAACAAAGCTTAGATCCATATGACAATGGGACAGGGATCTTTCTCCAGGGTTTATTGGATACATCTCAAAACTTAATATTGTCCTGTAATGCCAGCTCACTGTAAGTAGATCTCTACTCAGATTTTCCTCTTATCTAACTGGATTCCTGGAGCTAATTGCCAGGCTTTACTCTTCTGTGGGATTCTGCAGTCCAAGCCATCTAAGTCTTATAGCTAGTTCTTTGAGTATTTACCCTCTTTCCTTCCTAGAAATTGCTTTCTTCATGAGACATGTGGGTATATTTTGGCTTGGCATTTGGCTTCATATAAGAACAAACAACCTTTAAAGAGAAATAAATTTTAAAAAAAAGCTCTTAAAAATTAGACTGTCTAAAAATTGACCCTTTTGAAAAGTTATTTCACCCCAAGCTCAAGTCTTAAAAAGTGTGAAAAAATAAAGTACTTTTAGAAGTGTTTTCAGAATTTTTATGTCTGATTTCACCACTGCTTTTAGTCTGACAGGTCATGGTTGAAGTTGGGAAGAGTTCTCTTGTTCAATCTTTCTCTGTGGTTTCTTTTTTTTTTTCTTTTCTTTTTTTTTTTTTTAATCTGGGGGCAATACATTCCCTTGTAACAAAAAACAGTCTGCCTTCTATCTGGATTTGGTATCTTACTAAAATATCTAGCAATGCTCCAGGTACAGCAATTTTTTCATGGGAAGCTTCAGCACAAGATGAGGGAGATCTACCAAGGAGTCCCCAAGAAATAATGACAGACAGACTGAGGCAAACAGATCTACTCCATTATAGCACATATATTTTAGGAAAATAAAATAAAGAGAAAAAAAAAGGTTAAAAACACTTATTAACAATTATCTTCAAAAATGTAAAGAGTATATTTCTTTTTAGCTCTTAAAAAGTAGATTTAATCCCTCACAAATTTTGGCAAAAAAGTTTGTTTATCATTTAGGTGACCCCCATATATCTGTTCATTACTTTTTTCTCGTTTCAGTTTAAGATTGTCCTTTTCCCCTTTTGAGTGAGTTTAAAAGCTCCCTGTTTTAAAATATTTTCCTAATGTATAGCCTTGCCTTTACTGAAACTCCTATTTATCTCCAGCAGATATTGGAAACATTTTCTTACTTTTATTTTTCTAGTGCTGTTACATACTGAAGTCTGTTATGTTCACCCTTGGTCTTTTACACTCTAGTCTAATCTGCTTTATTCTGGTGCCTTGTCATGCCCTGCTGTTGAACTCTGATTACGCAGAATTCAAAAATTAGGTCTTCCTAAAGATCCGAGCAAATTTCAGGTCAACTGTTTGGATAATCAACAAGTTTCTGGTACATTTTCTTCCAAAGTGTGAACGAGACTAAAGAAAATCAAAAACAGACCTCTGCATCTTCAAAGCACAGATTTCTCAATTCTTTAAAATTTTATTTTCTGAAAGCAGAGGCTTCTTCTATATTTCAATATGTGGAACACTTTATGTTGAATTCAGCCTGCTTGCAAGATGACCTGTTATTCTCACATTCAGAATTAGTTCAGCTGTCACAATAGGCCAATACAGGCACAATTTCCTCTGTTCATATCTTTCATATTTTACAAATGAACAGTCTTTTTATAATTTGAAAATCAATGTTACCATTTTTGTTTTTGTTTTTTTTTTTTTTAAATCAAAACAGATACTAAAAGAGTTAATCTTGTAAATATAAGTTCAGTGAACTCAGAAGGCCAAGTTATTCTTAGATTTCTTTCAGATGTATTGATGATTTCTTATCATGCATTTGGCTTCATTCTCTATTATTATCTTCCTTCTAATTCAAATAATTTAACCATTGTTCTCTTCCATATGTCTGCTAAGTGGCCATGGAAGGAGATTATATAAAATACAAAACCAATTCTTCATTTTTTTCTTCTAATACAGTTTTTCAAAATCAAATCAATTACAAGTTATCATCTTTCCAGCTATTATATGTCTGAGACTTGTGAAATTATGACCAGAAATGTCATATCAGAATCTTCATTTCATAGCACAGAAGAATTAAAAGACCATAACATCAGCAATCTACCAACTGTGACTTTGATTAGAAAGGAATTTGTTATGGGAGTTATCCCGAGTGGGTTTTGGGGTAGACAGTAATTGCCAGTGTTAATCAGAAGTTCAGGTTCATGTTTCTCACTTTCTATGCATACACCTTTTAACTCTATAAATCACTATTCTTTTTTTTTCTTCATCTTGTATGTCCTTTGTAATATGTTTTTTTGAGGGGGTTTTAGGGTGGTGGGGTTTTTTGTTTCTTTGTTTTTCTGTAGAGTACACTTGATTTTAAGGGAAGCATCTCTATCTCTTGCAAGTAGAATATAGATTGAAATAACTGCTAGCTAGCAAGCAAGTTGTCCTCAGGCCATGATATCATACCCAAATGAAGCATTTATAGAACAACGTGGACTAACTCCCTGTTTCTGTAGTTACACAGTTAACAGGGAATGCTTTAGCCTCACACATTTGCTAGTTTATTCAGAATCACATATTCTCTTTTCTGGCTCAAGTATTATTGATAATGAGGTCCTGGTTGCCTTGTGTCTGTTTGTTATTCAACCATATCCGTGGAACTCAATTACTAATAAGTGGTTATTTCTTGTGAATCTCTCAGTCTCCTAATTTTGCTCTCCACCATTTGAGCAGTGTTTGATCATGTTATGTTGTCTCTTCCCGTCAAACTCAACTAATGGCCAGCAAAAGTATATGAATAAATCATTACGAATTCTGTCATTTTTAAGAATGCCAAAATGCAGAATTACCGTACTTGAAGGAAATAGGATACAAGAAGAAATGAGTGGCCCTCTCTCTAAAGGATGGTATTACAATAATAAACTGTACAGATACTGTTTGACTTCTCTTATGACAGAGCACAAATAGAGATATGATAAATTTCGTTACAAGTAACTTTCTGTTTTCTCGCTGCTGGTCACATAAAAATCACTTAGCTCGTAGCTTTCAGTGTTAACATCACACCTGTTCTTGCGTTGCTCAAGGCTTTAACCAATCTCACCTCGGAAAACCCCCAAGGATGGAGACTGTACAAAGTCTCTGGGCACTCTGTTCCACCGCTCCCTCCAGCATTGTGTCTCCCTTCTGAAAGCCAGCCCAGAAACTGTGCTGCATTCCCCCTTTGTCTGAGGCTGGTGTCATACACCCAGAGAACAAAGGCACCTTGCAGAAACACTAATGAGAATGTGTAGTAGAAGAGCAGTAAATCTGCATTATGTGTTTAGGTTGCGATCTGACCTTACAGGGGTGTAAGAAAAGGCTTATCTGATCCCCAGAGTGCCACGGTCACAGCTGGAAATGAAGGCTTGAAAAATAAACTTTATGATAGCTGCTAATATTACAAATTGTAGCACTATGGAATAAATCACAGGAGCCATGAAATGCAACATACGGTACCCTGTTCTCAGCCAAATGATTTATTCATGAATGTTCGTAATTCAAATGAATTGGCCATGAATATTCATGGTACTCCTTTGTAACTAGATATTGTGAGGAAATCTAGGCTAATTACAACAGAGGCTCTTTGCTAGCGTTTGCATAGTGGCAGTGGGAACATTTTGGAAGTTGGAATTCCTTACTGGAGTCCCAGCTGTAACTACTTCATGTGATTGAATGAGTACAGAGGTCAACAAAGCAAATGTGTAGTACTGCTTGGATGTAGTCTGCTGGCATCTACCCAGTCTATTAGTAGAATATGCACCATTAAACCATGAATATTACATAACTTACTGCTAGTAAAACAGTAGACATTCATGCAGAGCAAGCCTTAAGCACAAGTAAGTCAAGTGGCTTTTGGGCTGGGTTCCAGCAGGCACAAGAGGTCAATTTCTGCTCACAGTTGCATTAGTGCAAATTCACTGATTTCAATTAAGTTCCATTGGTGTGAATACAAGACAAATTTGGCCCCATCTGCAGACTCATAAGTCACAAACTGGCAATTTTCTTTTCCAGTAACAGCCTTGAGAAAAAAATTATACCATGAATTTTTAATCTATTTCGAGTGATACAGGCTCAGGTTAAAATGTTGTAAATCTCAGAAACATCAGCAGGAAAGGATGTTTTTCTCCTCTCTGTTCATCTCACTTACAAAAAGAAATCATGTATAGAATGTCTGCAATCACATATAGTCAGATTTAGAAGAGAGATGTAGCTTTGACATTGATGACAAAGAAAAGAGAAGCATCAAACAAACAGAATATCTGGATCATTCTTCATCTAGGGAATGACAAGAAGTTAAGATCCTTAGGGAGTTCTTACATTCATATCTGCTAAGCTCACACATGACAGTTCTGATTTGGTGTCCTGAATATCACAAATCCCATCATTTTCTCCAATTATTGTTTTTATCAAGACCAGATCTTCTGATCAACTGACTTAAATCGAAGATACAGAATTGATGGGTCATTTGTCCTACAGCTGATGTTTATGAGTCAAACACACGCTCTGGGTATCTAAGATGTAGCTCTGCATTACACTGGGTCTAATTCATGGGACAGATTTCTAAACCATGAAAGGTAAATTATGAATACCAAGAATTCCTAGATTAAAAAGGAGAGCTCAGATGTATCTCAATGCTTACATCATATAGGTTTAATAGGCCAAGAATTCTCCCCAGTAAAATTTTTCCTCAGGAAAATCCAGGATTTTCCCCATCAAATATCTCAAATATTCATTTCACTGTTAAAATATGCATCTGAGTTCTGATATAATTTTTTTCTGGTTTCAGCTTTCTTCCAGAGCTGGCAGAAAGCTTTTGGAAAAAAAAATAAATTCAAGAAAACTAAGAAGAGGCAATAACTCCTGCAGGAAATATTTTACTATTTCTATATTTGTTAATAAATGTCCTTCTTTGGCCATTGCCTCCTGTTATGATTTTCTTCTCTTTGTCCCATGTAGATTATGATTGTGTCACCTCATAAACTCTTTTGGGATACACTGTTGATGTTGCCTTTTAAGCTCTTTATTTCATACCCTAGCCTTTTCCTGCAGTCTTCTTCTGAACCAGCAAAACTTTCCAGTACTGGCAGTTAAACATGAACACTAGAAATAAACACTTTTTTCCCCTCCAATGTTATAATCAAAAGTAAATAATATTAATCCCCATAAAATTTTACTTTTAACTGTGCTGGTTTGCTAGTGGTTAAATTCATTATATTTTTGTATGCGAGAGCCTGTGTTGTTCTCAAAGCTATTGCTTTCTAAAATATTTTCTATATGAATGGTCTAAAACTCCTCTGTTTCCCAGGTGTATGATGATACATTTGACTCTCCTCAGAAGAATGTGATTCCAAGTAGCATAAAATTTTATTGCTGAATTATTCTTTATTAGTCTTCATTTCTTTCTGTTATCCTTATATTTCATCCGTTATATTTTATGCTTTACTTATAGGTCATTGATAAAATATATTAAATACAAGAACTCAGGTAGACACTCCTTTGGGACACTTGATCTACATATCTATCCTCACCTGTATAACATTTTATTCTTAATTATATTTCTAGGTTACTAGCCAGTTTTTGAGCAATGCATTGTGTACAAGTTTGATGTACACATTGAGATAAGAAGAATTTAAGGAGTTTTGAAATTTGAGTGAGGTCAAATAAATTAAGTCCTTTGCTGATAACTAGATTGGTTTTTTTGTATTTATGAGGGAGGAACAATTACAAGAAGCAATCAGGTGGAAAAAAATTCCCATTCTGCATCTTCCCAAACTTTTGATGGAAAAAAATGGAAGTGAACTTTGGTTGGTCAGAGCCCACATTAAAACAACACTAAAGACACTGGGGAAAAAAAAAAAAAAAAAAAAAAAGAGAGAAAAACAAACCCAAGCAGAAGATAAAGGAAGTACAATCAACAAAAGCACAGCAGGAGAGTCTTTGAGTGCCTTGGATATGACAAAGGGTGCTCTTATTCCAAGCTTGTAGAACACAGCAGTTTTGCTCTATGCTTGATTTGTATTGTGCCCCTTCTATGGAATCAATTGCTTGAATGCTGGCAAGAGCTCCGTGCTGCTCCATTAAATGTAAGACCCACTGTGCTACAGGGTACTGATTAGCATGGACAGGAACAGACAGTAATGCCTGAAAATTCATTGCAGTGAAGTTTTTAAAAACTATCAAGTCATAACTTAACAAGAAGCCCAATTAGTGCTCAAATATCTTGTCTATTTTCTCTAGCTTGGCATTACTGTTGTTAGAACAGATTAAAACTAATGTATAACTCCCAGAGTGCAAAATGATCTCACAAAATAAATATTCTAAATGAACTGTACTCCATCCTGTATATGCAATCCAAGATGTAGAAATACACTATCATATGGATGATAAATGAAGATCAGTTTGAATTTGTGAAATGATTATATATGTACTGCAAATGAATAACGAAATAGCATTTTTCCACCCACATGCATATGATCTATTTCTGATGATTTGAAATTACACATTTCAACTATTTTTTATTTTTCCCTTAACAGATTATTCTTGCTATTTGTATGTATTTAACTAGTCATAAATGTTTCTTTTATATACCATAGGAAACAAAAAAGGAGCTAGGCCTTTTAATAACTTTTGTGCTTGAAAGGAAATTTCTAAGCAAACCTATATCTCTGACATTCACTGAAACATGATTGTATAGGTATTTCAGTGAAGACATGTAAAGTATAACGACATTGCACTTCTATAAAAACATAGTTTGAGACCATAAAAACAAAAGTTTTGGTCTTTTTCACTGGGGTTAAACCATGACACCTTACAACCATTGCCTTGTGTTACTTTATTTTTTTTTAAAGGATACCAGGCAGTAACAAATAGGGTAACTGCATAGTAGTTTTTTCCAGTCTGGAGCTCTTTGGGTCTGCTTGTTTCTCAAATAAGAAGTGCAAAATTGTAATAGATTTGTTCTCTATAAAAATATATGAAATTCAGGAAGTTGCCAGACTGAGAGTAAGACTAGACCTGCTCTTTAATGAAGCAATGAAGGTTTGAGGATGGTTTCAAAACTTCTGTCCAAAGTTCTCTCACACTGAAGACCTGAGTCTCCAGGTTTCAAAAGCATAATCTAACTTCCATTCACATAAAAAGAACAGTGGAAATTCAAGGTCTTACAGGTGTTCTTCCTATGAGTTCCTTAATGAAAGGTCTCAGCATTTGGTAGGTGCCTCCACTGACACTCTTAGGATTCGCAAGCGCTTGAAGAAAGAGTGCTTGAATACTCTTAGGAATGTCTGTAAATAACACTTATGTGACTTCATGGTGGGAAGAAAAAAGAAATAACATTTTAACAAGTTGTATTTATTTTACACACCAGGAAAAAAAAATCTAATGATGAAGAAAATAAAACAAAGGAAGAGAGTCTCAGATTCAGGTCTTCCAGAAACAGGTGAGCAGTCAAAATGCGGGAATGAAACATTGATCCTGCCATGGGGGAACAACATATCTTAGTCTTGACACTCCATAGCATTCTGTATCCTGACAAGGGCCTGAATGTATTTTAGACCATCCTACAGAATGGTAACAGTAGGCAATGACAGGCAGTTAGTAAAAATTCAGATGTTCACTTTCAAGGCAGTTAGTAAAAATTTAAACATTCTGTTCCAAAAGCTTCAACTAAATGCAACAGAAAGTGGGAAGAGATGTGAGTCAGACCCAAGCTGTTCCTTCTGCCTTGGGACTCTGCACTGGAACTGATCATTTCCTCCACAGGGCACACCTCACCATTGATGAACTTGTTGACTCAAAACCAGAAATACATTATTTACGTTAAAAAAATATCCTCACATAAAAGTCAGGCATTTCACCTGGAGAGCAGCACACCGCAGAAGGTGTGGTAGGTGTGTCATAGTGGGCCTATGAGACAAGACTTTTTGGTTAGTGACATCACCATAAAAAACCTCTTTTTTTATATAAAGGAGTAACATTATCTTTTCAGGTTTTGTTATTAAGCATTCTGAAGGATTTGCATATCAGATCTTTCCCTCTGTCCCTCAGTCCAAGCAGCTATTATAGTGTTTCACTGTAAAAGAACACTTAGATTTAATATGAAAGCATGAAAAGAACAACAAAGATGATTCTGCAGATACTCTCATCTTGATTTGTCCTGAGTTGTACCTTACCATATGAGTGGATTTACCCTTACTCCCTGTAATTATAATTACGGGAGACAGAATAGAAACAGAATAAGGTTCTGGTTTTGGTATTAAACTTGACTTCTCACACTATTCTCCCTTCTGTTTCTTTTAGTTTTGATACTGCTAAAAGTGATTACTCTCTCCACAGTTTAATTCCAAAGCTCCAAACTGAAGCCATTGCAGGATATTTTATTGTATTTTTGTATTTCGCTAATCTTTTTCTCTCATCTATTTACTGGATATGAATTGTTAGAAGCAATGTTCCACATTTCTGTGCTTCATGAAAACAGTTTGCATATGCAGTCAGCATATGGCAAATGTATAAATGGCTATGAATAAATCATGAATCATCACAATTATTAATAACTGATAAAGTCCTGAAAAAACCTTTAGCTGAGCAATCCGAAGGAACAAGAGAGTGCAAAATACCTTGGAGAAATGTGTGTTCATTTAAGAAGTCAACGCTCCCATGGCCTTAAACACTGGATTTAGCATGAGACTGAGTGGAGCCAGCTATCAAAATGGTTTTAGCAGCAATGACTCTAACGGAGCATGTGTTCTTCTGGAATCTAATGATAGAGGAGGTGACGAGAGGAAGACAGGGAGAGATTGCTCAGGGGATTTGTAATGGGAACATCAAGAAAACACTTGCCAATTTCTCTGTGCTTTAAATCATATGATCTCAGAGTGCTTTTCTCATAAATTCATTGCTTTTATGGCCAGAAGGGACCATTAGATCATCCAGCCTGTGATCCTGTTTAATGCCAAATTTCATCCAGTTATCCCTTCATACAATCCAATATCTTGAATGCTTTGGAATCTCTATGAGCTTATTCTGTAACTCTTATGGATGTTGAGAAGAACTTGCTTAGAAGGAAAGTCCTAATTTAAATAAGTTTTGTGCATAAATATTGCGATCTGAAAAGAGCTACAAGATTATAACCACAAAGATTTGGGACACAAATGAACACCCACAAAGATGTTGTTGTTTAAGGGTCTGCAGAGACACATCTTTTCTTCCCTCCAATAATTATCTCTTCACATACTTTCAAATTTTACACTAATACACACATATACTAAAACATCTCACACCTTAAAAAAATGGAATTTCTCTTCTGCACTTGATAGGGCAAATCATTCTATTTCTCCCTTTTTCTGTGTTGTGAGAGCATGGAGAACTTGCTCAGTTAGGAGAAAGAATAAATACTGAAGTGACTTTTTAGGAGTAAGTACCAAAGTGACTTTTCTTATGACTCACATATGGGATAGAAATATATAAAAGCTCCTTCCCTCTCTTTCACTCTGACCAGACATTTGCAGTCCATCACCAAGAATCAATACCTACCTTATTAGATTTTTTTCTGTTACTACATCTTAGTTCACAGACAATTTTCTGAGATTCTATCACAAACTTTTGCTAGTCCAGAAAATTGCATTTTTGAGTGTTATTTAAATCCCACTTTGAAAAGACCCCTATAACAGCAAAAAGAGAGGAAGATTAGTATTCTTTCAGCTAGCATAATTTGGAAATTTTAGTCCATCCTGATTTTAGACCATTAAAAAAGTCTGTAACTCATAGTGCACATTTTGAATATATGACCAGAGCTGTGGCAGGCTAAACTGGCAATAATCATCAACAACTGGCATATATCAGGTGAAAATGCTTAATATAATTTTTGCATTGCTGTAGATAAAACAAATGGCAAATAATTTAGAAACCATTCTGATATATTTTGGAATAGTATTATGATAGTTTTCTACTTTTTTAATGATAAATTAGTCACATTTTTCCGGGAAACTAAGAATAGTATTTCTTGATGCCATTGAATTGGCTTTCTTTCATCAGCTCAGACACAATGTTGTACACAAAGGGTTTTATCAATAATTTGAGTACTTTTATGTCAAAATCCCAAAACAAAATTATAGAGTATTTGGATTCATTGTCTCCAAAAACTTGTCTTTTTACCTATATTTAATATAAACTTCATTCTTTTTATATATATAAAAAAATAACCCCCCAGGAGTCAGTGGTTATATGAATAAGAAATGAAAAGCAAAAGTGAACAAAATGCACCAGAGCAGTGATCAGCAGTTTGAATTTCAACCAGCAAGGGTTTTCTAGCACTGAGGTGTCAATACTGAGACAAACACTGTCTAATATAATTATTAATCAGCAGAATTACCCTCAGAAATTTCAAGAGTGATGATATGTTTGAATGAAGTTGTGGATGGGGGAAAAGAAGAGCTCTCAACAGGTTGAATAATTGGTTTTATAGAAATTACATGAATCCCAGCATGGACATAAAAAGACTCTTTCACCTGGGACGGAATAACCCTATGCACTAGTGCAGGTGTCCAGGTTGGAAAACAGCTCTGGAACCTGGACTAGGTCATGATGGACAAGAAGTGTGCAGAATACCCTATGGTTGACAGGCACACACAATTGTATTAACCAGAAAGTTGAAGGAAGCGATAATTCTTTGGTGTCTTCCACCTGTGAGTTTGCTTTGGAGGTCACCATAACTCATTTTGTACTTCCCCCCTACAACAAAGACACTTCAAGACTAGGAATGATGCAGCCAAGGGCCAGCAGAGTTGTTAATAGCACAGAACACATCATATATGAGGAGAAAATGTCACCAAGCTGTGTGGTAAGTCACCTCCAGACAACTTGTAAGCCTTGACCATGTGGGACCATGTGAACCTCTTGAGATTCAGCAAGGCCAAGGTCCTGCACATGAGTCAGGGCAAACACCCCATCAGTGAGTGATGAATGGATTCCACACAACCCCAACAAGAAGGATTTGGGAATACTGGTGAATGAAAAAGGATGTGTGATCTAGAAATGTGTGTTCACAGTCCAGAAAGCCAATTATATCCTGGGCTGCATGAAAAGAAATGTGGCCAGTAGGTCAAGGCAGGTGATTGCCCTCCTCTATTCTGCTCTTGTGAGGTCTCAGTTGGAGTAGTTCATCCCGCTCTGAGATTCTAAGTACAACAGAGATACAGAACTTTTAATGCAGGTCCAGAGGAGGGCTATAAAAATGTTCAAAGCAATGGAATATGTCTCTTGTGAAGAAAGTCTGAGAGAGCTGAAATTGTTCTGCTTGTAGAAGAGAAAACTCAGACATTTTATTGCAGCCTTAAGATACACAAATGCTGCTTCCATGAAAGATGGAGACAGATTTTTTTTGCCAGGTCCTGAAGTGATAAAACAAGGGTCTATGGTTCCAAATGGAAGGAGGTCAGGTTTAAACTAGATGTTAGAAAGTAATTCTTTACTGTGAGGGTTGTGAAGCTCTGGCACAGGTTGTCCAGGGAAGCTGTGGGTGCTCCATCCCTGGCAATGTCCAAGGCCAAGTTGGATGGCGCTTGGAGCAACCTGGGATAGTGGGAGGTGCCCACAGAAAGGGGGGGTAAGATCTATAAAAGTTCCCTTTCCAAGTCAAGCCATTCTATGATTCTATGAAAGAAATTAGTGGGGAAAACCTCTGCTAATTTTTTGCATTATAATGAAGGTAAAGACATTAGGTACTCAAATTAATTAAGCAAAGATCTGTGCTATAAAGTTTTTCTGATATTTTGTATACAGAATACTGTCACCAGCATTTTAACATTTGAACTGAACATATGGTTGAAATCTTCAAGGAGGTTATCTACACTTCTGGTTTACCTTACAGAATGCATATTTTTCCCATTGAAGGTTCCTTACAGTCTTATGTGACCCCATTCCCCAGCATATGTTCTCATAATGCAGTAGTTTGTTTCCTACATATTTTCCCTTCATTGAGTAAGACCTCTCTTACCTACGTGAGATTTTTCATTAAAATAATGAGCCATGTAACACCTTGAAACTTGCAGTTAACCAAAGGTCATAGAACAATTGATATATTAGAATTTCAATATCCTAGAAGAAAAAGTTTTAAATACCATTGCTACCATTTTTCTGGAGGTTTAAATTGAAACTGACTGGAGTTCACTCAAGTTCCTACTTGAAAAAGTTTCAGCACAAGCAGTTTTCTCATAAGGTCCAAGCAGTGACTAACACTTTTCTCTGATTAGGTTTAGTTCCCAGATGTCCAAAAGTAGAAAGGGTTTTTTTTCTACTGTTTAGGTGAAGAAACACCTGTTCCAGGAACTTGGAATAGGTAATCTGAATCTCTTACTGGTGTCGTCTCTTTCAGCAGCTGACCACAGACCACAGGAGTGGCACAGCTGAGCAAGAATTAAATGTGCAATAGGCTGCAGTAGGTGATATTCACTTCTGTGACATCATAATCTCCTTTTGAGAAAATATGCCTTTCCTGGGAACCATGCTGCAAAACCATGACTGAATCAGTGAATTTTGTTTGAATTTAGGTGGCAAGAGAATCCAGCTGAAAAAAAGGTAAATCTTTTGTAACTCTACATGGAGCACTTGACAAGCAGACTCATTTATCTCATACATATTTATTAATTTTAAGAGCTTTTTGGAAGTCATTTGACATTTCATTTAACGTACTTGTATTATTATCCTTGAATGCTTATTTGCAAAATTAAAAATCACTTCTAATTCTTAGAGGGGCATAATTAGCATGATACTAAAGTCGTTTCACATATGAAGTGAGACTGTATGTAAATGCGATGAATACATGTGTCAATATGTATATTCCTATAAAGTACCTATGCTCACATATATACTTTTATTATCTATGTTGCAGTCTTAGTTATTCTGTCTTAAGAGTTTAGAACTCTGCATCCCATAACAATAGTCACATACATTTGCATGGTCATTTATCAAGACACTTGGGACAGGAGAGATCAACAGAAAATCTGATGGTCCAAGTTACCCTTTTATACTCTGTTGATACTCAGTGAAGATAAACAAACAATTTTAAGCGGGGAAAAAAATCTTCTACCTTATATAGTTTAATCCTTTAGATTAATCTTGCATTAAATCTGCCTGCTTTCTTGGACTAGTCCCCTTTTAACTTAAGGAAGTCTACACAATGATTTGAGAAAAAGATATCTATTCTGTGAGTGGGACAAAGTCCTTTTCAGGACTTTAATATGTCTGTTTTCCAGTTCTTCTGTGAAATCCATAGAGATGAAGATCTTTCAGGATCAAAGCCACTTTGGCAACAGTAAGGGACTTCAAAGTAAAGTCAGTCAAAAAATTGTTGGTATCATTCTACCTGTAAAATGATAATTCTTCATATCAGGGTCTTTTCAAAGAAATGTGCCTATATCTATGAAATGTCCTATTAAGGTTTCTAGTCAAAATAAGAGAAAGTGAACTAAACAAAATAAATTGAAAGAGAAAGAGACAGGAAAAGAGAAATTGAAGTGAGTTTTCTGAAAAGAATGTTATACAAATAATGTCAACATTCCCCAAAACAATCTTGATTTGTGTTCTGAGAAAAATACAAAGAGCGTTGGGGTCTCTCTTGAGCCTCCTGATGGTGAGAGTGATAATGAAAAAATTTCATTCAAATGCTTTTTCTTAAAACTTCTCTCATGTTTTAGGCTAAACTATTTGAATACTTTTAAACAAAATTATTTTGTGACTTGTAAGAAATGTAAGAAAATAGGAATGCTCTTCATAATCCATGAAATAAAAACTAAAAGCACGCATGTTTGGAAGGCCATCCTTCTAACATCATTATCTGCTCAGCTATTTTCCGTGGCATATCACAACAACAAAAAAAGAACCAGTTATATTAATGTCATCATCCTGTCTCTTTGCAAATAGTTAGTGCAATCCAAAAAAGATGTATGTGCTTGAAAGATTAGTCCTGGTTTTATATGCATAATGTATCAACATCATTGCTGAGCTCTAAGCATAGTTAATTTTTTTAAAATGAAGAAACATAATGAAGACTGTGCACTGGAAATGTCATAAGGAACTGCTTGTGTATCCACTTTCATTTTCTATGATTTATGTGATGGAAATTGTAAGCATGCTGTGAAAAGTGAAGCCCAAGACTTGAAACATAGGAAGTTGAATACTACAAAGGACTCTGACATTTGAGTTACCCTAAGAAATTATTTTATTTGATTGTTATGAAGGTGAAAGCAAAATAGCTTTCCTTAAGTTTATGCTTCAATTTGTTATAACATCTTTACTTAGGTTTTCTTATTCTGATGTCAAGAATAACCTTAGCAAAACATTCTGTTTAGATGATTTTTTTTAAACAAGTCCTGATTATGAAATGTAGCCATAATCACACTCTACACATGATTAATCTCTAAAAAGCCACATACTTAGAAAGGATATGTAATTAAAACTAAATATTATCCTTTGCCATTAGGAAATGCTCTTCTTATCAGAGCTGCAGAATGCTGGCTGAAGTATTACATGGGTCTGTTGGGAGTATGGTTAATGTACTAACATCTCTGGTTAAGTCCATAGTAACCAATGGTAAATGTTATATATCACTTTTAATTTGCACATTCCTAAGGGATGAAAGTTGTACAGTGCTTCCAGCTGTGAGCCAAAGCCCCTCAGTGCTACAGTGCTAGAATTAGTTGCACTCTACAAAATGTCAGGATTGATTGTGAAATGGTTTTTTTTATTTTTTT
>JAWWMU010000153.1:104030992-104106740 GCA_035048155.1 Cinnycerthia olivascens
TTTCTTTTTTTTTTTTTGTCTTTCCTTTAAATATATGGAAATTAACAGAGTCCCTTGAATTTTAGGTTATTTTACTGATGTTTTTGCACCAATTATTTTTTCTCAGAAAAGTTTTCAATTAAACCCCTGGTGATTGGAGGTGGAATTCTCCAACACTAATCTGGAAATTCCACCTCCCGATCACTGGGGGGTTAATTGAAAGCTTTTTTTGTGGAAAAAATGATTGGTATATAACCAATCAGCAAAATATTATGAGACTATAAGGAATACTGTTAACCTTGGACTGTCTAAGGAGACACATCTGCATTACCTGAAAGAGAATTTAAAAAAAAAAGAACTGCAAGAAACATATGAAATAGGTCAGTGTACTGAAGGAAGAATTCATTAATGAGCTCCAAGACAAATTCTCATTGCCTTTTAACACAGCACCTTTCTGACGTGGGTCTGTAATTTCAGCAGGGCACGGTGTGTCCTGTGCTCCTGCGGGATGGGCTCTGTGAAAAAGGCAGCACTCTCATCCAAGTCCTTACGTGGTGTTAATTGGCAAATTGGCTTCTTTGCCTTTGATCTATAGATCTGTGGTGGTTAAAAGCAGTGAAGGTTCTGTTCCCAAAACAGCAGTTTGCAAAAAGTTAAAAAGTCCCTGCCAGTAACTGTATTTGCCTCAAACTTCATGCAACTTGGGGACTGTCACACCTCTGAAGAGACTGTGATAGGTTTTCTGCGTAGTATGCATGATGTAATAAAATTACAGGATTTTTTTATATTGAATAAAATAGGATCCTTCAAAACCCAGGAGTTAAAGCTCCAGCATTACTGAAATGTATTCTTTTAAATGTAAAAAAACATTTATTCCCCAATCAATAAGCTCCTGGTAAATCATACCTTGCTATGAGTGAATTTCATAGATTACATTACAAATTCTTGATATGAATCTGTCATTCTTTGCAGAGCTGCTACTTTAGCTTCACGCATTGATCAGCTGAAGGAACGTGGATTCAAAGAGAAGAAATTACTGAACTATAGTCCTCCATTGATCTTCTTCTAGTGTGATAGCTAACCAGAAGCAGATATGCTTATTCTGATCCAGTAGGTGCAGTCTATAATAAGTCTTTAATCTGTTTTTCAGCCATTTCAGAAAAAAATTTTGCAGGAGAGAGGAACATGTTGCATTTTACATGATTGTTTTGGCATTAAATGTATAAACAGCCCGGAACACTTCATCCTCAGGTCAATGAATTATCAGCATATGGGAGATACAATTCTTCCTTCCTCCATGATCTCATCATTTATGTTCCTGTCTGCACAGTGGAATGGAAGTACATTCTCTTATAATACCCCACAGCCACATGGTTTTTAAACATCACATAGATTCAAAACCTTCTAGGATGAGAACTCAGTGTAAACGGTGGCTAAAAAGCAAAAATAACAAGTACCACATCCTCTTTACGAGGAAGGCCTGCTGTCCATATCATTTACATTTTTTGGGTTTCATGGGAGCACCCAATTTAGAACATCAATGCCAAGAGGGAGGGTTTCTGGTATCCTTTGATCCTTTATCCGTTATGTTTCTTAATGCCATGCATTTCCTACTGCTCAGCATGGTGGGTGTTGCTAATCTCAGCAGAGACACCAAATAACTCTTGTCCATTTACAAAGACCGTAAAGAAAGTGCATCAGCCTGATGAGTTCCTCTCCTTGAGCTGAGCACTTAAGGCTGGCAGTGCTGATTACCACTTCAATCCAGCAATTTTCTTATCAGTTGAAGGGGCAAAATCAATATTTTTCATCTACTATTCTTGTTAAATCATATTGCCAAGATCTTTTTTTGCTATGGGGGTTTACTTCATAGTGCTGAGAAGCACTTCCTACATATGTTGAGGAATTCATGTTGTGAGAAAAAGCAGACATGATGATGAGACAGAGAGGTTTTGTAGGAGGTAAGCAGCTGCCAAATGTAAAGTTCAACAAAGATCTGGAAAGCCACCAATATACAACCTCTGTTCTGAAGCATTAAAATATTATTGAAGAGTTTTTTCTGCCTTACCTCTGTAAACAGCTGCATGTAACTTTTGACCATTCCCTTGTTCTTAGAAAAAAACTGCAAGATGACAACCTGATAATCTCAAAGCTATTCAATAGAACACTGGAATTTATATCACCTCAGAAATCTAAGGGAATAATAGATTATTTGATTCACTAAATATATTTCAGTAACAGTAGTTAAAATATTATCCTACAAAATATATGAAAAAACATGATTTATTAGTATCTCAAAATAAATAGATGTGATCATATTTCTTAAAATGCTTCAAAAATTATCTAGGAAATATGGTTCATTAAACAGACTTCTCAACACAATCCATGATATATATACACAATAATGTATATTCAATAAATATTTAGTCATCCATCTCCCCTTGTCATTCATTGACAACAGGACACCAAAATCTTTTCCTTCTAAGAAGCTCCAGAACCTGATAATTCAAAGAAGAAAGGAAATTATGTCAAGTCATTTGTCAAAATCATCATTAGCTTGCATGAGAAATGAAATTCATATGGAGGTTCTGGTGAGATGCATCATAATATTTGAATAAAATACACTGGCATTTCAGATGTACAGTGATGTGAACGTAATGACTTTTTAATTTACTAGGATTACTTTGTCCACTCCTGTTAATTTTCTAGTTCCAATGAAAAGTATCATAAATAAAGTTAATCAATCAAGTTCCATCACGATTTTTTTTCTTTCATATCAAATATATTTTTCTGATGGATTTCATAAAGATATCTGCAATCATTGCCTGTCTGCAGCTTCTGAAAAGGAAAAATCTGCTTACCACTAAGCAGTGGATTTATTCCACTTATATTCACAATAAACAAAATAATTTTATGTTTATTAGAAGAATACAAGGAGTAGGATCCAAATTTCTCACAGTAATTGCATATACCTTTTATTCTAAATGCATGACTGCTAATCCTGGTTGAGTCAATGTTGCCTGTCCCAAACACCATTTTCCTACCCACTGTGTACATAGTCACAACCATGATAAATACACTTTGTAGCTGCCTGCAAGATCTTGTGATGCACTTGAAACTTCTTTGCTGTAGAAATATTTAAAAGATGGACCCTTTTTTCACAAAACTTAGTAAATTCTTTCTGTGGTTTAAAGAGGGAGACCCTGAGGGGTTATGGGGTTTAGCGCTGTAGAGGGAGGAGGGAGTTGTATAGCAAATTTATTCTTATCTTTTTACCAAACATATCTGTTTTACACTTCAAGAATTTTCCCATATGACTGCACTTGAAAATGCAATACTACAATAAATCGAGCATGAGGCTGACACTGAAGAGAACACTGACCCTTTTTACATGGTGTTAATTTACGTTGCACATCTCATGCCACTTGTTTGAATTCCTGTTAATATTTAGTTCTCTTCTGATTTGTTATTTTGATTTTCAGGCTACATTTACTTGAAATCAGAAACTCAGAATAATTTAGATGGAAAGAGATTTCAGGGGTTATCCAACTTCCTGTTCAAAGCAGGGCCAACTTCAAAGCCACATCCAAATTTGAAGTTAAATCAGGTCCCTCCAAGTCTTGCTTAGCTATGGATGGATATTCCACAATTTCCCAGGGCAATATTTTTCTCTTTTAACCCACTTAATCATGAAAAAAAAGGAAAAAAATTCTTCCTATGTTCTTAGCAGAAATTTCCTTACAGAAAATTGTGTGTTGCTTTTTATCCTACAACAGTGCACTTCTTAAATTTCATTTAAATAAAATATATTCTCTTCTATATATATGGTAAAATAATACTCTGTATTTCTTATTTTACCTTCAACTCTTCTGCCACCAAAATGGTATTTAAGTGAGTGATTGTAAAAGAATCATTTTATATGTTTTTGCATTAAAACTTCAGGATGTGTCAAACTATGAAGTGTTGCTTGAATTAGGTATAATAAAAAAGTTAGCCATAATTGCTCAAATTCAAGTGTCTAAAGGCTCTATGATCAAGAAGCTGTTACTCCTGTGAACAATGAAAAGTATTTCTAAAATAAAGATGCTGTTTTGCTTTGTTTTGTTTTGCTTTCAGATGCCTCTATGCATTTATTCTTTCATATGCAAAAGTGACATATGCTGAAATACACCTGAGAGTGCCAGCTCATTGTGATTTTAATTCCAAAAAGCAAACAGCAAGTGACTGTAAATGTGAGAACTGTGACTACAATTAGATATTCACCGATGTAAATTTCTTATCAATATTTTAGATTAATATCTCTGCCTATGTTTTTTAAAAAGGTTGTATTTGAAATTCAAATCTAAGATGAGTTAGTTGGCTTCCCTGAAAATCTCTAATAAACAATAGCAAATTTATTTTGTTATTGTCAAACAGAATTAAGCAGACACAGACAATATTGCTATTTTGCATATTCAAAAGTAAATGCAAAGTAACATATAGTGATGGACTCATTATTTTCTGGGAAATCAAAATTATTCCTCAAAACAAAACCAATTTGATTTTACCTTATTTTTCAGGTTGCCATTTTCCATTAGTAATATTGTAACAGAGATATAACACCATTGACTATTTTGCAGAAAGCTGTTATTAAATGTTGCTGCAAAATAACTGCTGTTTTCTTTCACTGAAAATAGAACAAATCATACTTAATCCAAGCAATCTTTCAGCAAATGAATTTAAACAAAAGTCTGCCACTGCTGAGCCACTCCTACTGAATCTATCCACAAGATCTTGACTTTGTTTGAGAAAAGAAAACAAAACACCTTCCTTGAGATACTTTGTTCTTTTAGCAGTCATCAGTCATTTTCGGTCTCATTTTGAGAGACACAACTTAAATGAGCAAAACCATGTCCTAGCTCTTAACCATCTTGCCTGTGTGTTTTGAGACCCAGCATAAACGAGGGCTGCCAGTCAGGCTTCCAGGTTCACCAGCTAGTCCTTCTAGATTTCTAATCATCCTGGTTCCTCTTTGCCCAGGGACAGCAAAATGAGTCAGGATCAATGAAATCAAATTATATTACATCACCTATTCCTGTGCATTGCTATATTCTAAGATGTGGTGGGACAGGTGTAAGTGGAGCAGGATGACAGCAAGCCACAGCAGATGTCCTCAGGTTGCCTTGGAGTCAAGGCACAGAGGTTTACAATCCAAATCTACAGTAATATTTGCTCATCTAATCCCCACTTGAATTTCTAATTTGCTCTTGACATGCCTGGATGTTAAGGGCCCAAATGTGGGTCTCTGCCTCCCTGGGAGCTCTCAGGGGGAGCAGCTGAGTTGGTCTAGTGGCTCCCAGCACTGGAAGATTATCTCCCACATCTTCCTTTCTGGGTTCTGGTCATCATCAGACACCTTAGTGAACTGACTGGGGTCAGTAAGCATATAGAAAAATATTTAAGAGTTTGTCCTCTATTTTTTTGTGTATTCTTTTTGTGTGTATTTTTGTGTTGTTGTTTGGGTTTTTCTTTTTTTTTTTCTTCTTTTTTTGCTATTTCTTTTACCAAATCACAACCCTTAATGAGTGAGTTTAGGGGGTCTTTTTCTGTTGCTCAAAGCTTTCTTCCTTAACATCTTTTCCTCATGAACTTGAAAGCTGCTCAAACACATAGATATGCATAAGGTTACACTTTCACACTCTGTAATTAAGGATTAAAAGAGGAGTCTGTGTCTCAGATCACAAAAAAAGTAAAAGGTGAGATGGTAAAATGGAAATGGGCACTTGTGATGACAGAGGTTCAGAGGTTCACAAGTCTTTAGTTCTTAAAGTCTTCTTTAGTAGGATTTCAAAGCCAGAGATGCTTCTGTACTGCCATCCTCACTTCACTCTTTTCAAGGGAAGGATGAATGGTCGGAAAGTTACTGACACTGTGATCAGTCTCCCACCATGCTACCTGTGGAGGTTAGGAGTAAGGGATCCCACAGGGTACTCTTTACTTACCTGGGTTGCTTTTCCTTCAGTTTCTCCCACAGAATGAAGATTAAATTATTGCCAGGAATATGCTACTTCTCTTCCCAGAATGGAAGGCAGAACACCTCTGGGTCACCTTGACTCCATGAACAGCCCTGCCTAAGTCAGAGATTGAGGAAATACTTCACATTTACAACAAGGAATGGAAACTTGCATATTTAAAATATAAATTGAGAAATACAGATTAGGGAAAATGGACATGATTGGACAAGGCAACAGCCTCTGTGATGACTGTCATGAAGTCAGGAATTACTTTATGCTATGCTGTGCATGTAGTCAGCAGAGACAGGTTCCTACAGAGCCAGACTTTATTAGGTAGAATAAACCCCTGGAAATATCTAAGCTCCTACATTACATTTTGGAATTTAGCCATTCATAACAACTAATTTGACTAAAACTAGATGTCTATATTATAAACATCGATACCTGAGATTGTTTTCAAAATTAGTATCAATAGTGAACAGAGGGAAAGTGGTACTTTCACGGTGTGTTCCATCACTTCTTACTATGGACATCTACCACAAGTCAGATATATTCTCCTCCAAATTATATTTTTCACTACAAAACAGAGTCTGAGGTGACATACTCAGATACTGATGCTAGGTAGGATAAATCCCTCCCTTTTTAGTAAGGAGAAAAATCTAGTATTTCAATATTTGAATATTGAATGAACTCCCATCACTCTGCTTAGAAAACAATGTCTATATGCAATGCGTATATTCACATCTGCACAACTTCCCTATTTTTATATACTTCCCTGTAATTATATTCTAAAATAAGGGACAATGTTGGGAATAGAGATTTTACTTCCATAATATTTATTACCATGGGATATCACTGAGGCCAAGAACACAGTAGGATCAAAAGAAAAAAAAAAAAAGGAACAAAACAGGATAAGCAGCTATATGGATAACAAGAACATCTGCAATTATATTAGATTAAACAAAAATTCATAAGGGATATAAACCTTCATGCTTCAGAGCATAAGCTAATCACTAACTGATGGGAATTAAGAAACTTCTGTTATGGAGAGGTTAATCCCTAATTGCCTACTCTACAGTATTTCTTGCAACATCATCTGAAGCAAATAGTACTGCTACTGGATACCAGACAAAACAGACAATTAGTCTGATGTTATATAATAATGTCTATCTTGCTGTTTCGTGACTGCAAGGTACAAAATGCAAATCCATGTTTACCTTGGTTTTCTAAAGAGAATCTTACATGACTACACCGTCTACTATCTGCTGTACCCATACAATATCTACTGAACCCCTTAGCCAGATTCAACATTTGCCAAAGGAACTGAACCCTGGAGGACAGTAACATTCAGTAAAATCAGAGCCTTGATCATGGAGAAAAGCCCCAGTTAGTGACACAATGCCAGGAAATATTCAGGAAGAGCTCATCATTGGTTGACCTGCTGCTAATCAACCATGCCCTTAATCCTGACTGGCTGGCTGGCCCTCCAACCACTCAGAAGCAGCTTGTTATGTCACCTCCATCACTGGCCGGAGTTAGAGGGAACACAACCAAAAAGAGAGTGTAGATGGAGATGGAGGTTACACGTGCACAAAAGAAATATCTGGAAGGTTAATGGGCATCTGGGAAATAGAGACAAAGTAATAAACTCTGTGGTGAATAGAGGAGTGGATGTAAGACAGTAGTTTAAAGAATATCTGAGATAATTCCCCTTTTTGTTCATTAAATAACTCATTTGAATGTTTGAGAAAAAAATATGTCTGGATGGTAGAAGTCATATAAGGCTGTTTTCAATGAAGCAGTGCGCCCTCAGCCTTCTCAGCATCTTCTCCACTATCTTATTGCCTTTATTTCTCCGCATCAAAACCAGAGACCTATTGTGGCCCTGCCACTTTTGTGCATGGAAAATTATTTTGTCCTCCTTTTTTCTCCTCAACAAAAGGTATATGCTACAGATCTACCTTCGATTTCTGTCCAGCACACTGACAGAATTAATACACTAGAGTTTGTTTTGCTTCATTTTCAAAGGCTGTACAATTAAACACGGCCTGTACTCAGAAACGATAATAAAAAAAGCCAGTAGTAGTATGACCTCATTTAAAATAGCTTGAGGGCTTCTCTAACTTATAACATTTTTATGAGACCAGTGAAAGGCTCTCTTTCTTCTCTGTTATTCATCCTGTGTGTGTCCATCCCACAGGGTTGACAAGGTATTTGTGGGAATCAGCTGTGCTGACTCTATACAAGTAGAGACTTTCCCTCTGCTGGGAGCACTCTCCACTTGCAGATGAAATGCATTCGCTGTACTGCAGAGCAGTGCAAAATGATTAGAGCTGAACCAAGACCTTAACTGACACTCATTATTACGGTATGTCTACACTGTAAGGAGATGTGTGATTGCAGCATGTATCAGCATATTCACACTGCCTTTCATTTAGCCAGGGAAGATACCATGACATGGAGCTTGAGGCTGAGTTTTACAAGTCTGTTAGAGACCATTCTTACACAGTTCTTATGCTGGGTGTTCATAAATGTGCATTTGTGCATATATATATATCCATATATATATCCATACATATTCATATAGTAAGTGTGAAGTAGAGCAGCAGGAGATTAAATCAGGTCCAGGCCTAGGCCATGGATTCTGTTGTCCATTCTGGCAAATTACTGGACAGTCTCCTGGCACAACTTTGTTCTGAGGTCTGGCACAATCCCTCAGCTGTGTACAGGAATTAATGTGGCTCAAGAACTGCAGCAAACAGGCAGTGTGCATGTACGTGTTCCCTCGAATGCCCATTTTTTGAAGCTAGCAGGGAATGGACACAGGATATGATAATTTGTCTTGGGGTACCTAAACAAATACCAATGATACTGGTATGGTGCAATCAACAACAGGTGGATGGCCACCACCACCCAAAATTACTAAACAATTGCTATCCCTAATACACCTTTACACTTGAGGGCCTCTGTACTAATCGTGAGCAAGCAGATTCTTGGCTAGATGAGACACTGGTGGAAATAATATCATTCTCATGTTTTCATCCATTGTCATTCAAAGGCTGGTCTTACTGATATTTCCCATTTGCCTTAGACTCTGGCTGCCAGATCACCATTCTCTGTTTTGGATCTAGAGAATTCATAAAAATGCTTAAATTAATCTTCCAAGAAATGGCCCTAAGTGGGAGCAAAAATATTCTGATCATTAGATGCAGAAGTGAGTTTGCTGATCATTCTCCACAGTTTTGTGTAACACTTGTCCCTGTAACCAGGCTTTTCATAGGAGAAAGTGGAGGACAGAAAAGTTTTTGTAGAGTGTATGCTTATAGAGTGCAAGGACAGCTTTCAAAGTTGTTGCTATTCAATAAATGTCATTGTTTTTTACTGCACAGAGACAATATACTAAGAAGAAAGAGGGAAGGATCTTATTAATTTGGGAAATAAATAATATATTTCTGTATATATTAGGTGGTAAAGCCCTGATCTTTCAAGAGCACTAAGAGGGGTCCTTACTTCTCCTTGAGCAGCTATGTTGGCAGTCTTCAGACAGGAGGAACAACTCTTGCCAGCTGTCAGTAACAAACTGAAAAAATGACAAAATCAGCTTTAATAGAAAATTTGCACAGGGGAGAGCAAATAGCCAAGGGACATATGTACAAATTTGTAAGCATATGGGCTTCTTGCTGTCCTAGTAATTAATATAATACTGTGAGTGCCTTTATGTTCTCTCTTTTCTCCTCCATTATCTGTGAATAATGGAAGCTGCTTGGGATATGATCAACACTTGCTACTGTTATACATTATAAAGGACACTTGAAAAACGTGTATTGGCAATTGGATATATAAAATACAGAAAGAGATGATGCAGCAGTAGATCTTGAAATGAAACAAAATGAAACAAAGATGTTATTAAAGACCAGATAGTAGATCCTTCAAAGGGAAAAACACACCTCACAAAACTTAAAGGCAAGAAATAAGAGAATTACAGGACACAACTTCATTCAAACTTTCCCTTGCTAACCAGACATTCCAATATTCTCTTGCAATGTTATGTTTCAAACAGCTTATGAAAACAGAATATTTCTGGAGACTCCACAGACAACCTATGCTTTGCAAATGTATCATACCCACCCTATGGAAACATTTAACCTAAACTCAACAAAAGTGAAATAAAAGCCTTGATTCACAAGTGCATTAAAATAATTCATGATGGGAAGAAAATTCCTAAAATAATTCTGAGGTGAGAATGGTTTGATGAGAAAAGTACCAAAATATTTTTATGGGAAGGTTGAAGAAACCATCATTCTTTGAACTAAACAGGAGATGAAGGATAAAGAAAAATTAAATCTTAGAATCTGAACGGTATTTTTTTAAGAGAAGATTCAATTAAAAATCAACTGCGAATAATAATTGATTTCATGTTTTTAACAACTTCAAATATACTTTTCAAAGAAATATACTTTTTTTGGTTTAGTAATAAATTTTATCAAGTTCCACTAGTGTTTAAATGTTTTCCTCATGAAATCTCCTTGTCTGAAAAATTGGGGTTTATTCTCCTGTTTCCGACACCATCCCTGTGCCCTCCAGTGAAATATAGTTAAGAAAGGGACTTGAACTTGCAACACAATTTGTTTCTGGTTTTACTTTCTCTTCAATACAATCTATAAATCTTTCTCGAGACTAGTAAATGTCTGGATTATAGAAGAGAAAATAAGATTTTATAACTCTCACAATTTTGGAATGGTCACCTCTGATTATTGAAGTCATTTCATAATATGAAACAATCATTAAATGAAAGAGTTTTAGACTGGCCAAGTTATAACACAATTGTCCATAAGAGGATTTCTTATTCTATTTACCTGAAGTGTTTGATATTGGCTTTCTGTCAGAATTATAATTTCAATATTTGCTATAGCATAGTAATTCCCAAGGCCTTCTATCATCCTTCAAAGTTCACAGATTCCAGGTACTCATGCATTTCTTGTGGAAATAAAGAAACAGCAACCAAACCAAAAGCAGACCTAAAAATGCCTGACACTGCTGTTCAATAGTAGACCTGAACAGCACAACAGTGTCTGATCACTGCGTAGATTTTTGTGACTTTTCAAGGCAGAGTGGGGTTGGCTGACTGCATAAAGAATGACCCAGGATACTGACACACAGCAAGGTGTATTAAAGTATTAATTAGGTGTATTAAAGTATTAATGCCATAGTTCCTAGACCATGTATCTATTTAGGTGCTATTTTGATACAAAGCCTCTGTTTCTACAGACAAACATGCAACTCCCACATTATAAAAGACTGAGAGAAATAGCTTTTACTCATCCAGATTATAATACAAATTAAAAAGTTTTGGTGAAAAAAAAGTGTTTGGATGAGTATCAATGCCAAATTAGTTTAAAATATTCGTAATACAATGCTAATATTTGCATCTCCAATTTCAGTATTTATAGGATCAGAATATTCTCCAATATTTGCTTAAACTGACTATTATCATATGCATTCTGCCATTAAATTCACTTTATAGAATATTCACAGAAGGCAAACACAAGGGAAGCAAAAAAACTATAATGGGGATTTCAATTATTTTGCTTGAGTTCATACTCAAAAAAATATTTCATAAGTGTTCATTCAATATTGGCACCCATTGCTATATCAGTAAACCAAATGTTCTTTAAGAAGAACCATTAAAACATCATCACTTTTCTTTGCTAAATTATAATTGTATTCCTCCTCAATTGCTTGGGTCAGTGTTTAGCTGTCAATCAGGAGGGAAAAAAAACCCATTTTAACATCATTCTTAATAAAAAGGTAAAACTGTTGAATAGATATTCTCAATACAGGGATCAGAAACCATGAAATGCAAGACAGAGTTGTCCTGCTCTTTCCCCAGGCCTGGAATTGTCCCAGCCCAGGTTGGATGGGGCTTGGAGCAACCTGATCTAGCTGGAGGTGACCCTGCCTATGGCAGGAGGGGTTGGAACCAGTTTGTCATGAAGGTCTCTTCCAACCCAAGCCACTCTAATATTCCATGACAGCTGGAATGAAAAATGATAGTTTTGGTTAGATCAGAGTACAGGTGCCTTCTTTTCCTGCCTGATAAACAGGGTTTAGGGATGACAATTCTTGAGATTTCCAAATTACTGACAAGAAAACTGGGTGACCTCAAAAAGAGGAAACCAATATTATTGGAAAAACATAGCTGTCTCTTCTGGACAGAAATGTCCCCTAAAACTAGCAATCACCAAGTGAGACCCATGGGTTGTTTCAGCATTTAAAATCTATAAGGTGAGAGTAGTAAAATATTAAAAATTCTCTGTATGGATATTTTAAACCAAGGACCTCTGAAACTAAGTAACTCTGCAAGGCTTTTGGGAGAAAAATAGTTTTAACTGGTAGATGGAGAGTTAACAGACTAGTTGAGCTACTTCTCAGAATATGAAGAAATTCTAGAAACTTCCTGTAGTTTTGATAAATTAGAAATTTTATTAAAAATAGATTATACCTCCAGAAACTACCTGGCACTCTAAATACATGTTCTCTCCCTGAAGATCCCTTTTGTGACTCCACTGTCACTCTAGGGATGAACAATAAAGCATCTCTTCTCCCTCCAGCCTGCTACTCTCAGTGCTTTTGAATCCAGCCCACGCAGTGAAAATGGCCTTTTGCCTTCTCTAACTTTCAGCAGTTCATCAACTGACTGTTGCAGCATAATAGATCCCCCTGCAAGAAAGGTGCTAGAGAATTTGGGACTATAAAGATGGAACCTCCAGACAGTCATTCAAACAGCCTTGCTAAAGACCAAGTCTTTCACGTTACCAGCAAATTACCTGGCATCCCAAGGGGCTCAATTTAACAACAGTGATCATCAAGCCAGTTTATTGCTACCTTCTCTTGGGAAGTTGAAAAGGCTCTTTCCTCTTTTCTTCTGTGAAACTCTTTAGCTTCAGAGTATCTGGTTTAACAAGCTCAGCTCAATGTGGAATTATCTATAGATGTATTTCTTTATTCCTCTCGCCTCTGCCTTCTCCCCGACCTTATTAAGAGGGTAAAAACTATCTGGGGTTAACCTAACCACTGCCTCTCAATAAATACAAATTACAGGAGAAAACTGACTTAATAATTATTTTGCAAAGTACCAGTTCCCTGAATTGTGACTGTGTTTACGCAAGAATCTCAGCATTATGACTCTCAAAGTTTGGACTTTGAAAAGCTAAACCAGCTCTGCCATAATTATGAATTTGAAATAAAACTAAACTGGATCTCACTTCAGTAAGGAAACAGCAGGTGGCCAGAACAAAAGCCACATCTATCATTTTCTTGAGACTGTAATAAATCCTCTAATCTTTTAGGCTTATAAGACTGTTCATGTCTATTTCAGTCAAAACAATTTCTCTTTCAGTTTCTTTTAACATCACCAAAGTCTGCTAAATTTACATTCTATCAAATATCACCTTGTAGCATTGTCCTCATCCCCTTATTTTTTTTAAAAGCCAGAGAAACCCAAGGGTATATAAAATTCAGCAGAATAGCATGCATACAATATACACCTCTGATTGGAGGCAGGAGCTGTCTTATTTTACTAGCAAAATCAACTCTGCATCACAAAAGTAGCTCACTCCCAGACGTACGGATAAGAGACCTTCCTCCAGGCTATGGATTATAGCTCATGTATTTGGGTTACATTAGCATTTCACACTATAGAGGCTTGATTCAGCCATAAATTCCACCAGTGTAACAGAAGATGAGGGGTCTGAGGCTACAAAAATGTAGCCGGCATGGCCTGCGCTCTCTCCTCACCAGTGTGGCATGGAGGGATCTACCACAGCTGCAGGAGCAGTCACAGACCACAGGGATACAGCCCTCAGTTGTGTTTAAAATATGCTTTGGGCATGGATCCTGCCTCTTTGCAAACATTCATAACACTCAAAGATTTCTAAACACTTTCCCCTATGGCTAGGAAAAATGTTATGAAATGAGCAGGGCTCCATCTAAACCACACGTTGCTGATACACAGGATTTGCTCCTACACTCTTGAAGCTAGGGAATTATGTCCCTCAAGAATACACTTCCTGCAGGTGTTGGATGTAACATCTTTGTTTTCCTCACATATCTTTCCATTCCTTTTTCACAACAGATTTAATTTGACCTGCGTGTTAGAAGGAGCAGTGCACAATGAGCAGTGAAGTTACACAGCAGTGACTGTTCTCCCCCAAACACCTGCACTGCACTCAGCAAGGACTCATGGAGAAAATGAGATTATCAGTCCCCTTGTTCCCCTCCCAATCTCCCCTTTACAAAATCTGCACCTGGGTTTGCTTTGGCAGCACGACATTATTGTTGTATTCTATCCAGCAGGTACTGAGAGATGCTGATTATAACATTTGGGATTGTTCCTTTTCCTGTTCTTTCTGCAGGAGGGGGAAATGCTATTTGTAAATTAATACAAGAAGTGGTAATTAACTGTTATATAAACCCAATTTCAGCATGAAAAAACATAACAGTTTTTATAATAATTTCCCTGTTATCAAGGCTTCACACTGCTGAGAGGATTTGGATGATGGGACCCAAGGCAGCTATAACCCTGGGAAATTCAGGAGTAATGGGACTGTCCTGGGGATGCTCAAAGTCATGGACTCCAAGCCTCAGGGCAGACAATATTGGAAGATGTGCCCTGAAGCCAAAGACCCTGAAAGCTGATACTAGCAGTGAAGCTCACAAATATAATCAAATTCACAGTCTGGAAAACTTTTGATTCATCACAGACTTGCAAAAAACCTTGGATTTACATACATATTAAAAAAAAATAAATGGATGAAATTACATTTTTTTTGAGACTCAGAAACCCTCTTTATGCCTGTGTCGGCTGTATTTGTTTCATAGATTTGAATACAGTTTACATCTCCTGAATTTCTGTTTTCTGGACTAAACTTTTTTTCATCCTTTCCTGACTATTTATCTTTTTGTGATCTTTTGTTATCTTTGTTGATCTACTTTAGACTTTACAGTGTTCGCTAGCCTGCTTGTTAATGAGTAATGCAAATTCTACACATTCTAACTGGATCAAAGACCTCAGTAGCTTGAACAAAATTAAATAATTACATTTGTAAGTCCTGCACACAACTCAGAAATTAATACACATTAGAATGATGTTATGTTTCTTATAAGGTTGTACATTTAAGCTGTATACAGTTTATAGTTAATTCCCATTTTTTATATTTCTGTTCTTTTGTTTTCCATTTTTCAGGGATCTTTTTGTTTTTCCTTCCTGAGTATATTTTGTAGCTTAATTCTCTAATACATCATAATAGCTCTGAGTTACTCTTCTGTCCTCTAAATTGATATAACCACTACCAGCCTGACGTCCTTCCACTTCTCATAAGTACATTCACTATTCTGTCATCCATGTCTTTAATGAAAATATTGAATAAGACACATCCCAGAACTGCTGTATGTGGGGCCAATTTGAAAGAGACTTCTAGTCTGGCAGAAAACAACTGAGAACTCTTCCCTGAGTATGAAGGGGATTTTTTTTCCCAACCAGTTCTTCATCGGAATCAGCTGCATTTGCTCAAGACTGCATTTCCTAAATTCATTTGTAAAAATGCCATCCACATCAAAAGAATTACAAAAGTCAGACTATCAAATAGATCTAGTGCTTCCCGCATATCCTCTTGGCCAGTTAACATGTCAAGAAGGAAATTCAGATGGCTTGGCATATTTTGTCAGATCCTGACAAATCCATATTGCCCTTTCCTTAGCACCTTATTATCTACCAGCTGCACAAAAACAGATTAAGGATTTTTTTTTTTTTCTATGTCTTTTGGGGTATCAAAATGTGTTTGAGTGCTTTTAAAGTCCTTGGGATCTCCTTTCTGCCATTCTAAATAGCAGTAGTTTGCCACTGGTGTTTCTTTTGTCCTCTGAATAATCTCTTCTTTGTAACTTTCTGTAACTAATGTTTTTGTGCTTTGGCTAACATTTTGAGCTATTTGAGGATGTCTTTCAGCTACAGAAATACAATACATCCAATTAACTCTGATCTCTTCTTTCCTTACTATAACCTATTTTCCTATTTTGTTGTCAACTTGATCACATAAATTTGTTTTCATAATAAACTAATTTGAAAGAAAGGTCTTTAAAATTCAATCTTTTCTAGTATCATGTACCACTAGCACATTTCTGCACATTTTTTCCCTCATAAAATTTAGGGATATTTGGAACACATAGATGTACACAGATAATAGGCTGATGATCTGGAGCTAGAACCAGCATTGGGATGCAGTCAGCTCTGCTGGTGAATTGTTATAATGCCCATGCTTCTGGCCTCAGCCAACCAGCCAGAAAAATTCTGGATGTAGTTCAAGTGTTAGTACAGGTTGGGGATCATTCCCAAATGGCAGCACAGATCTGACCATGTTGTGCTGGAGGCTAAGAGAGTTTAACAGCGTGGATGGGACAGACTGTGCCAGTTGGCCTCAGGGTCAGAGGATGATGCCTGGCACTGTTTGGTTTATTAATACAGACCTAACATTTATCTCCTGATATTATCCTTATCCATCAGATGTTAAGTTAGTTCAAATCCCTCTGTCACACCACTCTTTTACATTTTTATGTCAGTTATGTGCTTAATAATTCCTCATCAACACATTCTTTGGACTTGGCAGTCTATAGGAGTCAGGTATGCCTTTTATCTCACTCCATGGATATTTGATAATCCCATATTTCACTTTCCTCTGGGTTCATATTTGATGTATTTTTTCCTAAATATAAGGCAATACCTTCTCCATTTTTCTTTCCTTTCGTTCCAGGGCAAGTAGTTCTTTTCTCAATCTTTCTACATTTTACATAAAGCCAGGAAATAAGAATTCCAGTAGTCTGTACGACGAGCTGGAGACACAAGCTTCAGTAAAAGATTCACTATAATTTTTATTTGGTTTTATTTCAAATAGCAATAAAAATGGGTTTTTGAGAAAATGACTCACTTCTTGGATTTGATATCAGATTCTTCTTCCCGCAAGAAGACAGAAATTAGAAATCAGCATTTTTATATTTTTGGTAAATATATATAACTGATTATTAGAATTTTATGCAATATTTAACACTGAATATTTTTTCAAACACTTTATATCATTCATTCCAGGTGCACACAAGTACAATGTTCAAGCACAACATACTGAAAAATGGAGACTTTGTACAAATAACCATTTCATCGGGTTTGATGATAAAAAATATATTTAAAATGCATATTCTGGACCCCCTAATTAGCAAAACATTATATTCCATTCAAAGTGGTATAGAGGGAGGAAAATCATGTAAAACTTATTAAAAGAACCTGAAAGTTTGGTTTTTGACCCATCCATACATACACTGGAATATGCATATGCTGGAAGGAGAAGAAAAACCTCAGGTCCTCAGTAACTGCTGAACCATTGAAACAGTTTTCACAACATCATAGATAATTACAATTATCCTTCTCTTAGGGACATTGGAACTGCCAATTTTCTGCAGTAAAAAATAAATAAATAATTTAGAACAGATGTTGACTACTCATCCCAGTTTAGTAGGCAGCTTTAGGCAGGCATGTCAGCACTAAACAGTGATAGACCTTAAAAATAATTCTTCTATTTCCTTTCTTTCCCCCTCTTTCTGTTTATCTTTTAATGGTTGGACAAAGTTTCAAGTTTGTCATAGAGTGATATAGTCCAGTGGAAGAAAACCTACAACTGTTGAGCAATTCCATTTTGATTAGAAGTGCAAAGTGGAAACCTGTTTAGTAACCAGGAGAAAACTCAAGTGCCTGTGGGCGGCACTGTAGGTATTTGATCATTAATTATTAACAGAACCAGGCAGTGACTGTTGTGGTCCTCACACAACTGTAAGGTGGAGGTTCTTCAGCATGCCTGTGGCATTCACTAGAAATGAGATTCACAAGAACAAAAGGTCTTTGTTTAGTTCTTTTGGTTAACAAAGATTGTCAGTGCATCAAGTTGACTATTTCATGTATTTGCTGCATTTTCATGTGGTACTTGCTGCATTTTGCCTCTGTGGTGATGATTGTCTTGTTTAGGTCTGGATAAATACTCTTCAGTCACTGATGAAGTATTCTGAAATCCATGAGCATTGGCATTGTGATAGCCCTTATCTTTTCCTGATGTTTAGTTTAGTTTTGTTTTGTTTTGTTTCTTTTACCTCTCTTTTTTGTTCTTATAACATGAAGACACTTTGTCTTCCGAATATGTGAATTTCCAAGGAGTAATACCATATACCTGCTCATTGTTCCAATAAATAAAAAACTAGAAAACCCCCACCCTGCTCAGACTGCTGCTTGCAACCAAACACAGATATTGTTTCATTTTGGTGGGATTTTGGGGTCATTTTGGTAGGCCAGTCAGTTGGCTTTTTTGGTTTATTTTTGTGTTTGTTTATGTGTTGGCATATTTTTAGGAGAAATTTGCACAGATATAATAAAAATTTCTTTTCCTTTTAGCATCATTTTAAATCTTTCCATTCTGGTGGATGCTGCAGTTAGGAACTTTGCTACATTATTTGTCTTTTAGAAATAAAGTAGGTTCCTCTCAACTCCTGATAAAGCCTGACTGATGCTTGTATGTCAAGGCAGCCAATACTGAAAATACAAGACATTAGTTCTGTGGCCCAGTACTTCCTTAGATCAGATAATCATCCTACTGCTAGATGGCTGGGGATATACTCTGGATTTACAAACATCTCAGTTCTTTCAATTAAGATGCAGCATGAATTAAATTGAGACATTTAGCTACAAGCACTTTGGGATGCCTATACCATCAAATTAACACCCAGTACATTTCTGGACTTTCCAACACAAGCATCTATATTATCAATATCTCCCACTGTTAAACACTTAGAACAGTGTCTGACTTGCTTTGAGTTTGCCCCAGTTTGAAATTTCCTAAATAGTCCTTAGAAACAGTAGATTTTTAAACACCATTTCTAAGAGGCAGTTTGCATGTAGCCACTCTGTTTTCAGAGTCTGAGGTAGATATTAGCTCTTCCCTGCCAGTTGGCAAGGAATATTCCCAAGGAAATTATAATTTATTAGTGTAGAGGTAGCCATAGGCAATCTAACCTCAGACATGTAACTGAGATATTTCCTTCAGATAAGATTAAAAAAAAAAAATACCTCCTTCTACTTCTTCCTCTTGCTGCAGTCTTTACAGCTCCTTCAGTTGGAGAGATGTACATAGCAGAATGCCTTTAAAGGATACACTGAAGGTATTAAATCATTGCAAGTTTTGCTAGCTGTATATCTGGCTTTAGATTAAATTAAACATCACAGTTCTGACAGACAGAATATGAAGGCTCCCTATGAATTTCCTATGAGGAAAAAAATCCCAAAAGTATTCTCTTTACAGTGGCAAATATTAATGGCAAATTCTATTGCAATGCTTTAGCAGAGTAGGTCAGAATGAGTCATCTCCTGTCTTCAGAGTCTGACTGTGTCTCCTTACTATCTGCTTTATGATAATAGTTTTTTCTCCTATGGATTAGTGTTTTTGGGGCAAACAGTAATCAAAGGAATGAAAGGAAAGGGCACACTCACTGTTCTGTGTAATTCAGGCATCATGACTGAATGAAAAGTACTGTGAAATATCCTAAAATATTACAGTAGTTGTACAAGGGAAAATATCTATTCTGGTTGTAACTTATTATCAATTGCAAGCTGCTCAAAACTGGAACTATATTTAAATTCACAATAAATACATGAAGAAATTAAAACAAGGTTTTAAATACTTTGTTTTGTACCCTAAATAAAGCTAAAAAATATGTGCAGTGGGCCAAGAGATTGGATCACAGACTTTAGCTGTGTTTGGGAAGTAACTCCTGCTGACAGTGTGTGCTACAGGAGTGCTGCTGGTACAATATGTTTTCTGTCAGTGATTAACAACAAACATTGCATATGACTTCATCCTTGTCTTCTATCTCTCATATGCAGGTATGTCTACTGTACCTGTTTTTTCCATCCAAAATTATTGTAGCCATGATTCCCAGTCCTACCCTCAAACTGACTCATCAGGCCTACATTCATAAAGAACATTTATATTTTTAAAATTCGATACCTTAAGAAAAGTAAGTAGTAAAATACTTTCCTTTGCCAAAATTAGCACATAATTTTTCATATACTTGAGGACAAGTAATTTTTACAGGGAGAAATTATTTGCAGACTTGTGGTAAAAAAATTCACCACCATGCAGAACACAGTAGTGTTGAAATGTTTCCACTGGTATTCAGAAAAACACCCTCCAATATGTTGACTTATATTGTTTTGGATACACACTGTAATGATTGTACTCGTAATGCTACTTAAAAGGTCAATATTTACCACACTGTGCAATTTTCCCAATGTCTTAAGTGCTTTTTCAGCCCGTACTGTCACAGGATATTGTCCTTTTCAAGCTTTGCTGCAATTACCCTCAGAACACCCATTGGGATAAGAAAGTTTTTATGCCATTTCCACACATCAGGATTGATGATACAGGAACTAGCACAGGTTGTTAAGGCCAGATCTGCAGCAAGGTATGTTTATATGGAGGCTGCTCCTCTATTTGCATCCCTGCTCTGGTGTTATCCTCTTACCTCACTGCCCCTAAATCACCCTGACACCAAATAAACATGGATCAACTCTCCTAGTAGGCCTGGAGCAGTTGACAGGAATATTTAGGACATATTTTCCTCCCTTTTCCTCCTCACTGACATAAAATGCCATTTATGCATGGGGGTTCCATAAATATCCTTTCTGACCAATGCATCTGGGTTCTTTTCGTAACAGCAAGAGCATGAGGGAGAAAGAGAAAGAATTTATGCTCACACTTCGTCTGGACACGCAGATGAGATGCAGCCAAAGCTTAGTGCCATAAAACACCCCTCACATCATATTGGTCCCCCACTCATTTATAACCATTATAATTACTGTACAAAAGAACCTATGAGTATTTACCAATTTAATGAGGAAGATGAACATTTGCTATACAGTGAACTACACTGTAATTCCAAGGGCTAGAACAGGCTGATAAAATGACACTGTATAACATAATAAATATTCCTTGGAAACAGTAGAGTCCAAAGGAGGGTCATCAAGATGATTTAAGGGATGGAGCATCTCTCCTGTGGGGAAGGGTTGGGAGAATTGGAATTGTTCAGCCTGGAGAAGAGAAGGATTCAGGGTGACCTAGAAGCAGCCTTCTAGTACCTGAAAAGATCCTATAAGAGAGATGGAGAGAGACTATTTGGAATGCCAGGATAAGGACAAGTGACAGGACAAGGGAGAATGGCTTCAAACTGACAGAGAGTAAATTCTTTACTGTGGGGGTGGTGAGGCACTAGAAGATGTTGCAGGAAGAAGTTGTGGGTGTCCTGTCCCTGGAAGTGTTCAAGGACAGGTTTAATGAGGTCTAATGGAAAGTATCCCTGCCCATGGCAGAAGGGTTGGATCTAGACAATCTTTAAGGTCCCATCAAGCCCAAACCATTCCAGGATTCCACAGAAAAGGCTCCCCAAGGAAGTGGCCATGGCACCAAACCTGCCAGAACACAAGGAGAAACTGGACAATGCTTTTAGTCATGTGGGTTTTTTTTAGAAGGTTATAGATCCCTTGAAACTTGAGATATTCTATGATTCTATGCTTTCTCTTAGTCAGCAAACTTCACAGGAAATCACTGGTAAGGACTTTTTTAATATCTCCTTTTCTCTAAATATTACAATAATTATGAAGTAAAAATGATCCTTAGAAATACTATTACTAGTAGTAAAACTGCTACTATTTCTACTACTATTAGACTTAAGAATAGGAAAGAAAGTAATCTACATGACTTTACACCCAATAATTTGACTATCACATTATCCAGGAGAAAGAAGATACTTTAAGAAGAGGAATAATTAAATAAATGGAAAGTAGGGTAAAATGTCACATGGATTCACCAAAGATAGATCACATTAGCCTCAGCAGATATTTCTTTTTGATGAGTTAATTGATTTTCTAGATAAAGGAAAGGCAATAGGTTTAATCTAACTGGACTTCAGTAAATCATTTGACATGTTGCCATATGGGAAATCATTGGTTCAAATGCAGAAGACACAGATTAGTATAAGAATTAGATGCAAACAAATGGAACAACATAAGAGGGTACTGAAAAAGTCTTATTGACTTTTACAGGTTAAGAATAACTTAAAAGTTAAGTCAAGTATTGTTCTTGAGGTTTTCCCAGAACTAATGCTTAAGTAATTGATCATAATATCTTTATTACGGATCTTGGCACAAGTCTGCTGCTAATGCACAATGTTAGAAGTGATTGTTGGTAAAAGGAGCTTGAAGACTGCACTGAAAGATATGGGAAATATTTATTGTAAACTTGTACACAGTGCCAGGGAGTGCACTAAGTTTAACAGGAAGATGTTCTTCTGTAAGGTGGGGAACCATCCACTAGAAAATGCAGAGGAAGTAAAACACCTTGGAATTCTGATCAATCACAGGATAATTATGTGAAAATGAAGTAATGCCATATAATATAACAGGAAAGGTTATCTAGGAAAGAAAGAAATTTCATCAGTGTTTGAGTCTCTAGTGAGTAGTCATCTAGAACATTGTTCAGATTCTTTGACACTTGCCTTGAAGAAAGAGACAGTAATACTGGAACAGGAAAAGAGTTACTGCCTAAACTAAAGATATTCATACTGCAGATGATACAACAGCATTTACAAACAAGAAAGATTGTGAAAAGAAAGGAAAATAAATTGCATCCTCTGGTATGTACAAAATAATGTAGCGTTTGATTGCAATATGACATTGATGATGCTATGCCTGGGATACCAAGGGACACCTTGAGCCAAAAATCTCCTTTTTTCCAATGTTCTTACATCCAAAACAAGAATAGATGGCTTCTCCTTCTGCTAGTGTAATAAGGTCTTTAAATGACCAAAACCAAAATATTTCAAGCATGCATGCATGCATTCATACACACAAACAGATTTTCTGGTGCCCAAATATAAATTTTTTCCAATTTGCTAAGGTACTTTGGGTCCAGGAACATGAATCTCTTTGCCGTCAGTAATGCTCACTCAGTGCTTGTAATATATAACCAAATAATCTGAGGATTTCCAGTCATAACTCTGGTCTTGTTCTTCCCTGCACAATAGAGCAAAAGAAGGTTTGTTTCCTTATAATCACTTACATAATAAGAAATATGTATTGCATTTCAAATTAATTAAGTACTGTCCAAATTAGTTAAGATCTCTGGTTGGTCCTCAGACTATTGAACAGTTAAAAGGACCCTTTTTTACTAAAATTTGTTTAGTTGTTATGTAGTATTTTTATAAATAGGAAAAATTGTACATTATCATCTTCAGGAAAAGCCAAAGGGCCAACTGGGAGCAATCAGTCAGCATCACTTTTGTCCCTAGAAAAATCATTGAATAAATTCTCTTTTAACACATTTCTGGGCAGATAGAGGAGAAGAAGGTTACTGGGAACAGTCAGAATTGATTTTTGAAGGGTTAAAAAACTTTGAACAACCTGAATGCCTTCTATGATAAAAAATTACTGGATTTGTGGATAAAATGAGAAAAGTATTATTTGTCTTGACTTTAGAAAGTTTTTTTGATCAATCATGTGGTGTTACAACTTGCCCCTGCAGGTAAGTGTAACTCAGATTCTTGTCAATCCCTTGGGGCAGATTAGAGTGAAACAACACGAAATTATCATTTTTTGTAAAATTACATATCTATATATATATATATGTATGTATGCATGTATGTATATATAATTGTGTGTAGAATTTGTTTTAGAAAAATATCATTATGGAAAGGAGGTGTGTAGTCATTTTCATTATTTTCCATAGAAATATAATATAAAAGCATAAAATAATTTCAATCTTGCCTGATCTATGGCCAGACTTTGAAACTTCTGTAGTTGTAGTCCCCTTGCTGGATTGAGTTTGGTTAACTCTGGGCAGTGAGCAGCAGAAACAGCAAAAACTTTTGAGAGGTTCAATGACAAACCAGTCAACCCACAGGAGGCAAAGGTCTTCCCAGTGCTTGGAAATGAATAACTCCTTGCAGTCCCAGGACCTGGGGACCTGCTGCACAGAAAAGACCTCATGGAGACAGATGGACAGGGAGCTGCACAGGCAGCAGGGCACCACAGCAGCAACAGGAGCCACCAACACTCTGGGCTGCATGAGCACAGACACAGCAGGAGATGAGAGAAGTGATTGCCCTTCTCCCCTTGTCTCTCCAACTGGATCTGCACCCTCTTTGGGGCATTATAATAAAAGAGAGACATTGATAAATTGCAGTTATTCCAGTGGAGGGCCACCAAGATGGTCAGGGGCTGGAGCCCTTGCTGTAGTACTTGGGCTAAGGGAGCTGGGCTTGTTCAGCCTCAAAATAAGTTTTCAAGGGGGGTCAACACTGGAGCAGGCTGCCTATGGAGGCTCTGCAATCTCTGCCCTTGGAGGATTTCAAGACTGACTGGTTAAGGATCTGAGCGACCTTTCTGAGCACCATACCTGACCCTGCTTTCAGCAGAAGGTTGGACTATAGACACCCTGAAGTCCAACATGAATGATCCTGTGACTCTTTACAACTGAAAACCACAACAGTGAAATGTTTCATACATCCACACCAAGGTAGTTATACAAGAAGAAGAAATTCAGATTGTTTAGGAGTCAGACAAAAGATGAGGGAGAGTTGTAGTAAAAAATAATCAAAAAAAAGGAGCTCTGTGTTTGTACATATTGATTTAGAGCAGTGCTGGTTCTGGGATTACTGCCCTGTGTTTCAACATGGTATGACAGATAAACTTGACAAGTAGAGTTTTAGCACCATAACTCAAGAAGCCCAATTTCTCATTGTCCTGAATGTTCAAAATTCAGATATGTGATCCTCATGTAAGATACTACAAATTAAAACAAGGTTTTTGCACAAGTTTGAGTGGATATAAATCACTTCCCTGCACAAAACTGAAACAGGACCAAATAACAGGCTCATGGCTTTACTTCCAAGCAGCAAGAGATATTTAAAAATAGAATTGTAATAAACAAACTTCAGGTACTACTTAATGGAGTAGTGAGTTTCCCCAACCATTTTTCTAACCAACCAGATTAATTTCATTCCATTTTTTTCATTAAACAGTTTACTTTAGAATGTGAGTTCCTTTGCCTGTTTCTAGCCTGCAGAGAATTTTAATGACTGAGTCATAAACCCCACCAAAAATGGGATTGGTAATGAAAATGCAAAGGGACCTTTAATTAGAGCACATGTTGTGTTATGCTGCAATAATAATAAACAATAATAGTAATATTAATAAAAATAATACAGTTTTATGTGTATCCATAAAAGGCCATTTATATGATCACTGTACCAATATTTAAAATTCCAAGGTACTGCGTTTTTCACAATTATTATTGTTACAGGCTTTATAGAATTTTCCAAACCTTTGTATCTCAATGTGTTGTGGCTTAAGGATACATACTGGCAGACCTCTGGTCCTCACACCACTGATTAGTTAAAAGGACTCTTTTTTACTAAAACTTTTTTAACATTTCCACTGTGCATATTTTTTTACATATACCCCTTAATAAGAAATTAAAAGGTCCAAAGTTTCAGGAAGTTCTGAAAATTCCCCAAGTACTAATAAATGGAAAAAACCTATTCAATAAATTATGAACCTAAAAAATAATCAGTTAATATTCACTATCAAAAAGGCAATTTCTTATAAAGTAGTTTCTGCTTGTCCCCAGGCCATAAACTCACTCCCTGGCTTTCACTGTGTGGAGGTTTCAATTAGAATTTCATGTTGAAAAGTACGTTAACACCTCCTTATATATATTTTGGTAATGTCTGTTTAACTCAGGCTGTCACTTGAAATGGATCTTTTTTTTTTCCCAATAAACCAGTTGAAAAAAGGGGGGAGGATATTGAATGGTTCATAAATATATAATGTTTCCAATTTGTTATATTCTGCAATCAGAGGCAGTAGCTTTAAACTTGCATATCAGTGCGTAATTCCACAAACTTAAAAAATTGATCTGCCAATGTCTCCCCTCAAGCAATCTTTTAATTAAATGAACTTCTCTCACCTTACCTCTAAACTCCTTAGGTTGATTTTATACAGAGATTTGATTCATTTTTCAGAGAAGTTTTTTCTTGCTTTTAAACTGTAAAGGTTGTTTAGTAAACAAGTGTTTAATAATGTATAGAAGGTGACTGAACATAGATCAATGCCAATTATTTATTCACAATAAAAAACATTGAAGTAATGAGGTTCTTTTGTATGTTTGCCAACCAAAGCAGAAGTAAGCTTGGTTCTCGGTCACAGTAAACAAAATTGAGCTTTTAATTTGTAGGAAACTGTGCTGATTTAGACCAGCTAGAGGTCTGCTTTAAGAGCATTTTTTCCCCCATATTCTTATACAAAAATGGGATTTTTAATAATGGCAGTTCTGTTTAACTGTATCATTAAGTCAGTACATGGTTCAACACAGAAAGTTATGATAATATCAATGAAAACCTAAAATATTTTGGAACACTTGCAATTAGTTTTTGAAAAAAAGATTCTGATCAAGTGCACTCAACAGTTCTGAAATCAAAAATACAAGTTGAACTACAGGTGAATGAGTGGAAAGTGCATAGCTCCAGTTGGCCAGGATACAGACCCTAATAGCAAATTAGCATTGTGCAACTTTGGACTTTTAAAAAGCTGCAAAAGCATGCTCCAGTGCAGAAAGATTGGACAGGGAGAGCAGAGAGAAGGTGTTTGGATTTCGCAGACTGCTGTCAGACATACCTGCCTGCAGCTGCACCACAGCAGGAGCATGCAGGGCTGGGAGGAGTGGAAGAGGAGGTGCACATTGCCAGGGTACAAACGAGGGGCTCCATTCATTGCCTGCACCCAGGCTGCTGCACATCCTGCCCCTGCCAGGATGTCTTCCCTACAACCACATCCCTGGAGAGCCCTGATGCTTCACTACCTTACAGGGTAGGGTGAAATGTAGGAAAGTTGAGTGCTTCAGCTTTTCCTTGTGTAAACTACAGTTTGCTGCCAAGAGGAGAACAGGAATTCCAGCTGATTTCACGCCTCACTGGTTCTTTACTGTCCTTTTCTGCTGCCATCAAACTGGGCTGTATGAAAGACATCAAGCATGGAAGAAGAGCATACTTTTGTTCTCCACTGGTATTTTGAGACTCTGTAGGAAAACCTATTGATAAAGCTGAAAGACAACACCAGCCACTGTATTTCTCTCCTTCTAGTATATTTTAATGTTACTTAAAGCTCCATCATAATCCAAAATATATGTATGTTTATAAGCATCCCACATGCTTGTAAAAGCTAATGCAGTAAAAGCTAAATGCACCTGCCCATAGTAAATACTGATCTATTTCCCCTTTCACTCCCCAAAAGTCTTTGCTTCTAAACCATTTGCAGTGCTGCTAAGGAATCATAACTGCAACCCCAGACATTACATGACAGCTGTTTGAACAGAAATACTAATTGCTTTCATATTTAATTAGCTATTGTTTAAATTAAAAATACCAACAAAACAGTTACAGCAGGCTCATTTTAACAGGAGGTTTATTGGTCCAGGCAGTAGCTCAAAGAGCAGCAGGCGCTGGATTCACACACCAACTCTCTTTAGTCCTGAGAAACTGCCAGTGCATTCCTCACTCAACAGCTGCTGGTTCATCCCACTGGCCTGATCTTCTTCCTAATGGTTTTCCCTCTCCTGAAAAGGCACAAACAGAGATATGTCATCCAAGGCAATAGGGAATTATCTCACCTATCCTTAGCTAGTAATGATGCAGGTGCTTTCATTCCCTTTATTGAAAATGGGGAGAAATAAGCCCCTTCACACATCTGAAGAATGTTGAATTTGGTGCCAGGGTGTATCATGCCCACACTGCTCAGGACTGCCTACTTTAGCACAAACAGTCTGCTTTTACACATTTGAGCACTTGGCCCTAGAACATCATGATTATCTTTGTGATTTTTTCCTAATTCAAAATGACTGCATGACACAGTGGCTGGGTCACAAGGAATGGTGTTTTAGTATCAGGAAGATAATGGTATGTGCTCTGCACTCTGGAAAGTGATTTGGAGCTGTGACGCATTTTTTTTTCTGCACTTGAGAGCTGTGTCCCCCAAAATAATTTATTGTTTATATAAAATTGTCTCTGAGGCTTCTAAACCCCAGATTGACCTTGGGTCCTCTTGGAAAGCAACAAGCTCAGATGAAAGGATATTCAGCTGATTTATATTTAGGAGGAAACAAGTTCTCAAAGCAAAGAGGAAACATGAGTCATTTGACCATATAATTATAGCTGAAGCTAGAGTAATACAAGTTAGGTGCCAATACCTCTGCCATGGAAATCCAAAGTATGGCAGGATGAGTATCAAGCACTGTGCCACATGAAAGATTGGTGTCAAGGGCTGTCACCCTCTGACAAGTTCAGTATTTCCCCCTCTCCCTCCATGTTAGATGTGAGCACTGGAAGCCTCCCTCCAGGCAACAGGTTGCATAGCTGGAACCAGCACAGTGCAGGGACAGAGTGCTGTGTAGTGCACAGTGTGATGTCCCAGTGGCAGGCCAACCTAGGAGATCCAGATTTGTTTCCCTGAATGTGGAGATTCTGGAATGTTGTGTTTAGTTAATATTTTCACGTTAGTATTATTATGTTTAGATAATATTGCTTTGCATATTACCAAATGGCAATTGAGGCATCTTTCAATGGAATGTGGTGCTACCCAATGCTGTCATTCCCATCTTCTCCCTGGTGACATCTGCAGAAGCTGCTAACACACTTCAAATGGCTTTGCTGGTTGCACCACCATTCACCTCAGTGATTCTTGAAAATGCTGATACAATTACAAAATATTGCAGGTACAACTATTCTCTTAAATAAATATTTGTGTGGATTACCATGTGAGATTCACTTTCTGCTGATATTCGTGAAAAGAAAATTGTCTCACCCAAATATACATGAAAATCAAATATTTAACTGTTGCAAACACTGCCAAGGACAATTTTGTTTAAAATGTGTGCAAATATTCATGACAAATGTTTTGTGATATTCAGCTCTGAATAATTAACAATGCTTAAATTGCAACACATGTAACAAAACCTATTAGTTCTAATAAGTCAGTACAGTAGAATTAATCAGGTTTTCATTTAAGCAAATGTATTACAAACGAAATTGTTTCATAAGCTGTCAAATACACAGAAACACAAAAGTTTGCATCCATTTTTAACTACCAAAAACCAGGTTGGTACATGGTCCTCAGGGTTTGGTTCATGTTCTGACTGCGAGCCCAGCTTACACATGGGGGCAGTGGTGCTCAGAAAGGGATTTGTAGTGAGATCCCTCACAACTGACATCAGCTTTCTGAAAAATACAGGTGGGAATGATTTGTCTCAAGCTTCCTGTAAAATCAGGAGATGCTGTGGAAACTCGCTCTTGCCCAGGACAGGCACCTATGACAGACTGAATGAATTGCAGTCTGGATGTTCCTGTCACTCTCTGTTAACCCTAAGAGGTGCCTTAGCAGGTTATTTAGGTTAGACACCTACAAGACAGAAAGAATTAGGTGATATGAATCTCTTCAATTACAGATCCCAAACAAAAAACTTGGATTAGGTGAAATGAACTCACCTCTACTTGGCATTTTCAGGAGACTGTAAGGGAATTGCACATCTTGCTGAAAAGAGTTTTCATTACAAACCCCTGATTTGCTTATTATATGCCATATTTCTTTGCCTGTAAAAATATGACAAACCCCTTGCCTTCATGACCTTATTATGAAGGTCAAAATAAGTAATACGTTTATTCAAATCTGACTTTTTGACTGAAATATGGGCAGAAGTATTGGAAAGCTTTTCTTTCAAAAAACAAGTTTCTAGAATTCATGGTTAAAAAAAAATATATATATACCCCAAGTCTGTCTCGATACTCAAAACAAAAAAAGAAAAAATAGGAAAAAAAATTCAAGGTATCATAAATTTTCCTATTCTCATGATCTTTAAGACATGCTTATGATTTTTGGGGACCCAGTCCATGATGTTTTGGCACTTTGGATTGGTATTATCAAGTTGAAAACACACTTCCCTTCTTGGTTGTTGTTTGTGAGGATGCATTTGTTTTCCTGAGGCAAAATACATGTGCATTATATCATTCATTTGAAAAATGTAGCAGGCAGAATCAAGAAAATGCTGTGGCACTGATGCATGGCTTCATGCTGAATGTGTACAATGGAAACCTTCACACAATCCATGAACACAGCACATGAAGGAAAGCAAATGTGAAACAATTTTCCTATGCTGCATTAACATTATTGTGTGAATGTTCCATTTGGGAAGGCAAACATGAATACAAAACGAGCTCTTCTCTATTCTGCTCACAAGCACATGTCGGCTGAAATATACATTACTCGGCAAGAGGAAAAAAAACCCACCATGGTTCTGGAGAAAACCATGTGGAAACAAGACCCTAGTGAGCTGTGGGGGGAAAGGCTGCCCCCTGAGCCATGAATTACAGTCTGCAAGTTGCAGGATGATGCAGGTATCCCCAGCTGCTGCTTCATGAAAGGCTCTGTCAGGATCTAGATTTCAGTCCACACTGGAAGGTTGGTGGGTCCAGCCCAGTTGTGCCTGCCCTACCCTGAGCACCTTGCACAACCTGCATGGCAGCCTCTGTTGTGGCCCACCAGGAGCACGGGCAGCCACATGGTCTCAGCAAACAAACCACAGGCTGAGGCTTCTCCTTAACATGATTCCTAAACAGGCCTGGTAAGGTGCAATGCATGGATAGATGTGGATTTCATTGCAATAATTTCATCAAGTTTTTAATTTCAAACACAATGGTTTCTGGATTCAGATTTTAAAATAGTGTGACAGAAGCATTCAGGTGCTATATACCAGTGAGGTTCATCTGCACACATAAAAGTGTTGGAGATTTAGATTTTTATAATAATTACATAATTTTGGCATTATAGAAAACTTTAAAATTTTTTCAAGTTTGCTTTTTTTAATTAAGTTCAAAATTTGCCATCAGCAAGATTTCAACTCAGTGTACTGTTGACTAATTTGTTTTTCATCAAGTTCTTTATTAACAAAGAAATCCCTTGATTATTACACTTCTCTGACTTCTTGATAATCTTCCTTGCAACCAGTCACATAATGCCTAAATACTTTTCACTGAAATATTATTGAGCCAAAAAAGCTGATGGGCCCTGAAATTAACTTCCAAATAATATGGAAGAAGTAGGGTGTTGCAAATACTAGGAGTCAGAAATGGATTAGTGCCCGGTTTGAGAGGCCCATGGCACTAAGCACAGCATTTGAGCTGAGGCTCACCTTCGTTTCAGTCCTGTTCTTCATTCTTCCAAACACCTGCTACATTTTCAGTGCAAGGCAATTTACATTTTACAGTGCTTTTCCTGACTGCACTCCGGGATACTTAACACATTCAAATGACCACAAGCTATTCAGCCCTGATGGGCAAGATGAAGCACAGTGATGTCTCCTCAAGCTTACTTCCTTTCCAATTACAAAAATAAATTAGCTGAACCTAACAGCACAAACCTGAGAAATAGATATTGCAAAGAAGAGAGTACCTTCAAGCTGGGCTGAGAGTGATAATAATCTAGCCCATAATTAAGAGTAGAAATATGCTTCAGTATTAAACAGCCACTGCTTCATTTGCAGTTGATAGGAAGAGAGCAAACTCATTACAACAGCAATGTAAGGCTTTTCATACAAGTGCCATAAAAAAGACATTGCAAATATAAGTTAATTAGCCATATAACGTGTCTTGATGACAAGAACTTCCTGTCATAATACTTTTTATGGACAGATATGAAAAGTCAGAACTTGTTTAAAAGTGGAAAAGTAGCTGCATGATGATAAATATAAATCAGGATTTTTGCTTTAACATGAAACCACAAGGGTTCATTGCCCCAAATACACAATGTGAAAGTGTAGGTATCCTCAACAATTTGGGGAATAAAATGTGTTTTAAGTAGCACTTAAAATGTGTTTCAAGTAACAGCAGGAGAACCTCTTCACAGACCACATGTGGTTTCTTTGCCTTCAGAGGCAGGGTAGAAACCTGAAATTTTTCTGAAAGGAGCCAAAACATTCACCTTGTGCCACTTGCTCCAATCTCCTGAGATCACTCTGTGCATGTGTATGGAGAGCTAGAGAGAAATGTAAGACTCCTGAAGGACAAGGAGCACCGGAGCAGTAAAATCCCACTAATGGTACCCAGCAGAAACTTCTAAAAATGTTCTGGATGTGAAACATCTCATTTCTTCAGGAGTTCGCAACAAATGAACTTCACAGAGAGGGATTTATTTAACCAGTAGGTATAACCACAAATAGACTTTCTTTTTTTTTTTTTCTTTTTTTTTTTTTTCTGATACAGAGTCTCTTTCTTTAGCTTTCATCATTCTTTCTTTGGAGCAATTAGAGCCAGGAAACAGTATTAAATATAAAATCAAAGCCCAAGGCACAGGTTCAAATACAAACTGGAACTAGGTAATATTTAAGGTTATTTCTTTTGTCTGCTTTTAACATTTTCTGCCTTACCCAGCAGACTATGATCCTTTTAAAGCTGAGATTTTGAAAATGAAAATGCAAAGTTTCCCCTTTTCAAAACATGGATGACATTTCAGGAGTCTTTCCTCCATAGCTCCTTCTTTATTTTTTAAAGCAAACAAAGCTGCTATAAAAAAGTTTATAAAAATAAAATTCAAGTGAAAAGACAGAAAAATAGAGAGGCATAAACTTCTCTTCCATTTCTGTCCAGTTTTGTACTTCTTGTTCATATTTCCTATACTCTGTCAAAATGAGCAGCTGGTAACATTTTTTATTAAGAACAGATCTTAGATGGATCATAACTTATTTGCTGTGCTCCAGAATATGTTATGGATGTGAGAAAATACTCTGATTTTGACTCAGAATTTTTCTTCCCACATAAGATTCTGATTTATAATAATCTGATTCCCCAGCAAACTTTCTTATCTGTCAGAAATAATTAAACAAAACCATAATGCATTAGTACCAGGATAGAATCTTCTAATATGTATTGTAATTGTAGAAGATACTCTATTTCTTCCTAGATTTCCCTATTTACCTGCTTTCTAAACTATGTATTTAATTAAAAGTAGCTCTCTATCTAGACAAACTTTCAGTAGAAAATGGTCATTTTTACAAATCAGGAAGAAATGATAAATGGAAATGATTTCCTTAACTTCAGTAATCACTAAACCTTTAGTGGAATCAGCAAACTTTTTTTGAATGACTAATCTACAGAGATTCTTGAAGTCCTGTAAACATCTTAAATGTTTCACTAGAGAGAAAAACAAAAAGACATACTAAATGGTCCTGAAGCTTTTAGGTACTATTCAGGCAGATATTATCTATATAATAGGTTATATAATAGGTTAACAACATGACTGCTAATCACTATTTCAGTTAATGCAAGTCACAAAAGGCAATGAATTTGCAGGCTATAAAATAAACATTTGCAGTGCCTGATCTCTACCTGGATCTAGAGTGTGCAAATAATCCCTTATCCTTATAATCACTGGAGTTCACCAAAGGGTACCAGGGGAAATGAAGTGGGAATGGGAATGAAACACATATATTGATGTGACTGATTTGAGAATAGGGAGCTCAAGCAGTAACCTGTTCTGCTGAAGCAGAACTGTAAAGTACCATAGTTCAGAGGAAAGCTCTGGAGATGCACCAAGCATAAGCTAAGCATGCCCTCCAAAAAAATTAACAGCACAGAAACCTCCTTAGTGTGAAATTACCCTCTGTGTTTCCCGGGGTAAACAATGGTTACCAGAATCTGCATTTTATGCCTTCATTTAATTATCACTGACTTCTTCAAGCTTGTTTCCTCTGTTTCACATTGATTGCTTCTAACCCTTTATATTTTCAACTTCTCCATTTCCTGCTCTTCTTTACTCTTTCATGTTCTGTTTTGCTCAGAGCTCAAAGAGAGGGCTCAGAAAACTTTCAGTAGGACACCTAAGAGAGGATGCTGGTCTGTCAGGAGCTGCCTAATGTCTCTCAATCCTGCATGACACAGACAGTGAATGCAGAGCACTCGAGCTCAGGAATATTGTGCCCAGGATTGAATCATTGTAGCATCAGTTCATTTTGCAGTGACAAGGATCCTTAAGATAAGGGTTTAAAACGTCCTTAAAGCCAAACAGTATAGGTACCTGTTTCAATGAAATTGAGGCTTATTTCTAAGTCTTTTATAATCCTTCTCATTTCTCATGATCTCCTCTTCCTTCACCTTTCAATCTCTTTCAACAACCTTGCATATGAGAGCACAATAAAAATGCTCTGACATCCATCTTGGTAAATGAAAAACATGGTGAAAGCAAAGCATGCATATGTGTAGCTTACTCCTAATACTAAGTTATTAGAATGTTCTGGGAAAAAAGTAATTATGAAATTATTGATCTGCTATCAGCAACATGGTCGAGTTTTTAAGGTGTGCAATAATATCCCTAGGTATGGGTTGTAATATGAGGAAGATTATTAAAATTTAGCAGCAAAGCTTAAAGGAACAAACCCTCCAGATAAAGTTTTTTTAAAAATCTTTTCATGCTTAGTTTATTTAACCTGCAATATCTTTATTCATGTGCTCATAGTGTGAAGTTAGTACATGGGATGAAATATCAAAGAAGATGGAAGTCTATCACAGCCAGATTTTATCTAACTTCAGTTTGTTAAATAATGTACAAATTCTTTGTTGATTTTTTGGTTTGTTTTTGGTTCCTGTTTTGTATTTGTTTTTGTTTTGTTTGTTTTCGTTTGCTTTGCTTTGCTTTGTTTGAATGTAGGGGCCACTTATACCAGTATTGCTCATGCAGAGTGACATCTTACACTCAAAATGCCCAGAAAGCACTACATTTAAAGGCTTTTGCAGTCACTCATCATCATAGTGCCCAAAGGCAGGATTCAAATCAATACTAAGGCACTTCAATTTAAGTGTTTGCCTGTGCACTTGTACATCTGGTTATCTGAGGAGAAATTCTCCTGGATATCCCACACCAAAACAAGTCTCCCACTGTCTGTCAGTGTTGGTAAAGTGACAGCACAGGCTTCTAAGCACCTGGTGCAGGCAGATCTGGAGAACACTGAGTGAAAACTAAAGGATTATTCTTGGCCAGCAACAAATGCCCAGTTCTATTGCACACATTAGCATCTGGTGCCATTTGAGGAGCTTGGAGGTGCCCTTCCTGGTTCAGGATGGTGTCTTGCACAGCACTCTGTGATCTCTGCCTGCCCCAGGGGCTGTCTCTATATGGGCAGCTCAGCTGGCACCAGATGCATTTGTATGACTGAAGTGACTCCTTGATGTTGCTGTGGGAGAGCTGAAACACTGCCTGATGGACTCAAGGGTGTCTGAGCCACAGTTGGCTCTCACCAGGGCTGCTCCCAGTAGGAAGGCCAGTTGTAGTCGCACCAACTGTATGGAAGAGGCTACATGGAAAAGATCAGTCCTGAGAGTTAGCCTCAAGGCCAGGAAACAGTCCCAGAAGCTTCTGTGTTGCTTAAAGGCATGGTGTTACTGTGTAGGTTGTTACTTTCAGTCTTTTTGATTTATAGTGCCTGTCTTGCACAACCAAGGTTGAAACTAGTTCATGCTCATGAAGATTTCTTGGGGGGCTCTGGACCTGGTGTAATTCATCAGTTCTAAGGTTGAAATTTCTCTTCCAGAAAAAATAAAAAATCAAGATTAGAGAAAGAGAAAAAAAGAAAGAGGAGGAGAAACAATGAGTGTTCCCAGATCAGTATCCACTGGGTTGCAGTTCAATGCAGTGGCAGTCCCCATAATATTTTGCCACAGAAACAGTGTCTTTTTCACCAGGACCCATTTGAGACCCCATTGTTTGCTTCTGTTTATGATGCTGAAGCTCATTTTGATTGGTAACAGGGGCTAGGTTCTGTATGACTGCTAAGCCTAATGCATCTGTGTTATTGAGGTCCCTAAAGTAGCTCTAAAACTACAACCAAAACAGAAGAAAAGGAGATAAAGAAGGGATGATTATCTTGCTGTGGCATGTTCTTCCCACATCAGCAGACGCAGGGACAAAGACACAAGAATAACAACACATGGGAAATGGCAGGAGAAATGCAGCAGGAGAGCAACAAAGGGAATACTTCCAGAGAGGCTGTGGGACAGCAATCCCATGGCAGCTTGGATGAAAGGGTGCAGAGCTGCTGGGGGAAAGCCCTTAGCTGTAAAAAAGGCCAAAGTGCTCTCATGTAACACTCCCTCAGTCTGGTCACAGATGATGTACTTCTAACTCTTAACTGCATCACACCTGGATTCAGAGTGGTGTGTTCTTTCCTCTTTGGCTCAGAAATACTCCACAAAGTCAATTTAAGAACATTTATGGCTTGTGTAGGGAAATTATGTTGTTGCAATATCCTATTTCTTAAACAACTTAGAGATCTATAAATGTGTGGCATGGTTTACATAAATCAAAGTGCATTAGGGGTTTGGGGAAGTTTTTGCACTCACATACACCATTCTGAACTTGAGTATGTAAATCAGCACCAATTGAATTACTCTTGATTTGTCTTACTGTAAATGCACCAGTGTTGTCCATGAGTCAGTTTTTTATTTAGAAATCTCAGGGAGATGGAAGCTGGACAGGTTTTTTTTTACATTAAATATATTTTGTCAAGGAAATTTGAAACTAAGAAATATTCCATCATTTGGAATAAAAGAAAAATAAAATTATATTACTCATTAATTTATAATCTTCTCTGTTGTAGGTGCTCCTGAGTCTCCATACCACTGAATTTAGAGTATAAATAAAAGACTATTCCAGAGGCTACAGAATTGATGGATCATAAAAAAGCATTAGTAGCATAAAAATAACAAATAACATTGGAAATAGGGTAAAGTAGGCAAGGTTTTCTTAATTTCTCATTTGGAAATAGTATGAGACAGAAGTCAGCAGGAACCTTTGCATTGATTTGACTGTTCTGTCTGGTTCCACACACAGCATCACAAGCACAGACTCTGTACCAGTATCGAAATCTGTACTGCTGAGCCTCTGTGTCTGCAGGAGAATAACAACCAGGTCACTCTTAGCATAGGAGAGACTTTAAATGAAGGAATACAGTACAGCATTCCATACCTACATACCACTTGCATGGAAACAGTAGGAGCTTTATGGTTGCTCCTGCTTTTGAATTGCCTCTCCTCTCCTCTGCAGCTCTGCAGTCTCTACTGTGTCTCTCTCATGTGGCTTTTTTTGTCTTTTTGCAGAGGACTGCCACAAAGTCTTGTGAATGATGTGTCAGTCTAATACACCAAAGTTCTAAATCATCCAGAGACCAACCTTAGATTGTTGGGATAAAGGTGAACAGAATTTCAGGAAGTTTATATCTCTAATTATGTTCAGTTCACAATAAAAAATGGTAAAAATAGTTTTATAAAAGAGATATAGGCATAAACCCAACATTATACACCAATGGGAACAAGAAACTGTATTTAAAACCCTATGACCTGTGGCTAATCAAGCTTAACACTGCAAAGTCATTCAAAGGGAAATTTGGATGGCCTTGTCCTCTGCAGAAAATCAAACAGTATATGGTGATCCCTACATCATCTAAAAGGAAAATGTTAAATGATATTGACAAAACACCTGCCTTTTCACCTGTCTCACTACTCCTGCAACCTATTTTTCTGATTTAAAAAACTGTGAATTGGATTTCTTTAGGAACAAGTAATAGAAAAAAAGCTTTTGATAGACACAGAAACTCAGATCTAGAATGTCAGCAATGTTGTTTTGTGAAAGGCCCTGTGACAACAAAATAATAAAAATATTAAATGGTCAGGGGGCAGATCAATATGGTGAAGAGAAAGAAATGTCCCAATGGCACGTGAAAGTGGACATGTATATGAGTTTTAGAAAACCCACATTTGGAAAAAAGAGTATTGTTAAAAAAATCAAAGCACAGGTAAAAACAGATGTATGTTAGACAAACAGAAGTGACCTTTCAATTTGTTAAATACAGTCCTTCTGTCCCTTTCAGAACTAAAAACTGTACAAGCTTGGAGGTCCTGTTGGTATTCTCAGGCAGAGGGAAGATTACTGCCATGCAATGACCACACCAATTTTGGCCATTGGAGCTCTCAGAAGAGCAAAACCAGACAAAAATTTTTGGATAGGAAGATATAGTTGGGTCTGGGAAAATAATACCTGTGCTCCAAGCAGTTGATAGTATTAAATATCCTAATATTTTGCTTAGAATGAATTACATTTCAGATCTACAGATTTTTTATTACCCAGATCAAAACGTAAGCTGTTTTCCTATATTCCCTGTCTAGGACAGGAGAAAAGGTTGTGGATCTTCTTAGGGTTTTTTGTTGAAACAAATATTTTTATTTCATTAGGATTTTTGAAAATCAAATCAAAACTTGAATTAAAATCCAAAATCCTGAAGAATGGAGTTGTTCAGAAAGCTGTCTGTGTCAGTAATTCAAATGTTTAATTTGGTGGACTTTTCTGTGTCTGGAAGAACTTGTGTTATTAGACAACATTTCAAAAACAATTGACAAAAGGCAGTTGTGGACTATAAGTCATATAATTCTTAAGTTACAAATGCTGACAATGTACAAAACTTCTATAGTTTGTGGTTTGTAATGTGCCTGGATTTAAAGAGAGAGTTGCTGTCTAAATTCTATATTATTTCTCCCATTTTCTCCCCACCTCCTGACACAGAGCATGAAGTTTATTGATGTGATCTAGTGAGGCAGATTTGTGCCTTCTCTTAATGTCAGGCTCTTTATTTAGCCACCTACCCCAGGTTCTTCTTCTGCCAAAAGCCACTTTGCCTATATTTAAGTTGCTTTTAAAGAATGTTACATGAATCAGAACAAATTTTGACCAAAGTTTTCCATTTTTAGTCCTGCTAAATTTTCCTTAATCCAGTTGAAAAAAAAAATATTGAAAGGGAGAATCAGCTGTTCTTTCTTATGCTCATTGTCAAAGCATTCAACAAAATAAAGCAAACTTATAATATCATTGCCCTAAGCTACTAAAGCTTTGATAATGAGAGAACTGCTGATATATGGTAAGTACTAGCTGGATAAATTTAAAAAGTAAAAAAGCCAAAGCAACAAAATGTCTGCGGGTAAGTTAGTGAAAATAAAGCTACCTAAAATCCCCACACCTCTCTGCATAAAATGTTTATCATCATGTGAGGGATGAATCACGGAAATATGTTAGAGCACTTGTTATTTGGAGGGCATCTTTTTTGACAAGCAAATTGCATACAGTCTAAGCCTTTGTGGTTAAAGTCAGCATGCTGTTTTCATTCTCAGAGGGAAAATGAAGTAGGACAGAGAATTCTTTATGTGTTTGGAATAGAAACAAAAGAGCATATAAGCTAAAAGAACTACTTGACATGTATAAAAATGTACATGTTTTACTTTATTGCAGCATATCTTGAGGTCACTAGCTTTAGACTGATGCTACTACTAGCTTATGCAAATACACTTCTTTCTGTTGACTTATTGTCTTTTTGTAGATTTAATCATCTGGTGCTTTGGGGCTTAAACTGGCAAGTGATCCATGATCCTACCATCTCCGTATCCATATTCTGTAGTTAGACAAACCCTAGAAGGGAATTCTGCTTTATTGTAGGACATTTTATCCCAGATTTAATTCAAGAGAATGTGAGAAAAGAAAAGGAGTCTTGGTCACATTTAAAGAATTATGCTGCTCTTAATTTGCATGGATGAGTCCTAAAAGAACAGAGAGTTGTAGAGGGGGAGTTCAACTTGCTAAATAATGCCCAATACAATGAAATATCAGCTTGGAGTCCATAGGCACAAAAATAATAAAAACTAAAATAAATTAAGGTCTTTGTATTTGTCCTGAGACACCTAACTTGCCTTCCATTTCTATGGTAAAGGCAATGACTCTGTGCTTCCTCTGCAGTATTCCCTCAGGTTTGCAAAGGGGCAAATCTATGGCCACATTGGAAATCAAACCTGAGCAGCAGAAAGAAAAGCAGCATGTCAGTGAGTAATGTGGGATGTTTGGGTTAAATAGAAAAGTGAAGCACATAACCTGAAATGTGAAGCACATTTCAGGTTTGAGCTTGGGTGGTGCCTCCTGAATTCTCTGCACTGAAAAAGCACAAGGTCTCATGTCCTTAAATGCATGTAAGCAGTGTGAATATCTCAGATTACTGGGACTCATTTACTCTTAGGGACAGACAGCACTATCCAGACAGAGGTAGTATTTTATACTTATTAATTAAAAGGGTATTTTTAATACAAAAATCATACTTCATTCTGAACATTTTTAAAATACTGGTTTAGAAGTAATATGCTTTGTTTACAGACACTGGAAGAGATTAGGAATTCTTCCTCTCTTTCTTTCATACATTTACTTGGCAAGGACTCTTTGTACCAAGGCTGATCATATATTTTCTGTCGCAACTATGTTTTTACAGATTTTTTTCCGTTGTTAAAAAAGCAGAGTTTGATTTAAATTTTGTAACAAATCTCTGAAAGAATGGTGGGTGTTCTTAGAAAATTTGCATGTTATGTTAAGTTCCTCTGGAAAAGAAAAAATGTGAAAAAATTTCAACTTGCTCTTTATGGCAAAGAGACAATTCTGTGGGCACCTTTTGTACAGTCAGTCATTCTGTCACTATCATCCTCCAGTGACTTTGTCTTTCACACAGTAAGAGAGGAAAAAGAAATACAGCTTAAAGATAGGAAAATGTGAAGGCAAAACTGTTACACTGGCAGGATGTCTCAAGGTAAGTGCATTGGCAGAAACTGCATTTAACTTCCTTTAAATTGACTAGATTTCAAGTTGAAAGTTTCCCATTAATGCTTGAAATTAATGTGTCATTCAGTTTTCAAATGACAAAATAACATACACCTAAGGAAAAAAAAAAGATATAAGAAGGAAACAGTGTAAAAAGAAAGAATAAAAGCCACCACTCCATGATGACTCTGAGACAGTGAATCAGGCTGCCAAGCTGTCAGGCTGGGTAACCTCTGGTCCCGGAGATTCAAGAAGAGAGATGGGCCTTCAGTTTGACATTTATGTCAAGTGAGTGAGAATGAACTCAAGTCCAAAGCAACCCACACTGTTGTGCGTCCATGTTGGAAATATATCTCTTGTTAGGGTGTTCTTGGAGGTCACTGCATCTGAATTAACGTTCAGGGAAATAAGTCCTTCACTGAAGAGCAGAACTTGTGTGGGAGCAGGTGCTATAATCAATATTGTGTTCTGGTGAGAACTATCCAGTGACAACCCTTATGCCTTGGGTATGCAAAAGTGAAGCATACATGGCTCTCTTTTCTCTCTTGTTTATTGAGAGTCTAACAGAGAAATTAAACACAGCTATGGTTTAAGGCAGTGAGGTTTAATTAATAATTTTCTATACCAGTTGAAAATTACATTCTTGCCTTTTATTATTTTTATTCTAGCAACAAACATACTAAAAATAAGCAAAATAATCTTCAAGAGAGTATTTAAAAACTGAAAAAGGGAGAGAAAGAACACACACAAAACCACTTTATATAATATTAATATTGAACAAATGGCTCATGCCATTCATGGCAATAAATGACAAACAAGAAATGAAAATACAGACTGGCATATACCAGAGACAGAAATATAGAAATAGTTCTAATCTAGAGACAGAAATATGTTATGAACTCCCATTAAGTATTTATTTTCTTGAGCAAAAGTAGAGGGTTGTATGTACCCTAGTATGAGGGTTGTAAGTCAAAATTCTAATTTTCTGCTCATTTTTGGTGTAAACTAGAAGCATGTTCTCTTAAATCACCATTTAAAACCAGGGGGAGAAGTAACAAAAAATCACATGAAGATATGTTATGCAGAAGACTAAATTGTGTCCTCTCTGTTAGTACACAGGATGTGACCCACAGGAATTTGCAAAACTGGTAGTAGCAGCAACACATTTGAAAAGAAAATAATAGTTTTGTGTTTTCTTTGTCCAATTTTTATTGTTTGTAAATATTTTAATCCAACTGGAATGATTTTTTGTGTAAAATCCCTCTTCTAAAATGTTTACATTTTGATACATTATCTAAACAGTGCTAGCAGTTCAATAAAAGTCTCACTGTTGAGGTTTTACTTGATAAAGAATTGTCAAGTATTAACACATAAAGAGCTCTCCTCCATTTTTGCCCAAAGCTTGTTCATGCTCACAAGGAGAAAATTAAATAGCAAAAAATACGGCAACATATAATACTACTTGAGTTCTTCTCATCATATTCTCACCTGTTAAATCACAAAACATTCCCCAAAGAAAGCTACATCCTTGTTTCCAAACACGGGAGGGAAACTGAGGTCAGGAAACCAGTTGAAATGCCAGATGTCACTCAAAGTAGCAGCAAGACAGAAATGAGCCCCAGGAAAAAGCATTACTGCCATGACTTTCATTTATGACCAGAATTCATATTCATATTCATAGATCCCAAATCTGGACCAGTGTCTCATCCAGAACAATAAAAAGCCATTTGCAGCAAGGCAATGAGAAACTGCCAACCTCACTTTACAGCTTCTGGTACAATGTGAAAACTGGTCATACAGCAGCGCCATGGATAAAAAGCACATTGGAACTGATGACAGAAGAAAAGTCAAATTTATGAGTGGAGTTGTGTTTTGGTTGACAACTAGTAGGAATCTGGGCAAAAAAAATGTATTTCACAGCCTTCAATTATCTTTTAATTTATTGCTGATCTCACATAGCATGAACTATGCCTGCAGTCAATGTGGGATGCAGACACAGTCCTGGATGCTGCTGGTGGTACTGGTACTGGTAGGTACTGGGCAGATGCTGCTTCTGCCAGCCTGGAGCAGGCAATAATACCCTGACACCAGGATATTGGTTCCATCCATCTGGGTGTTTGTCTAAAGCTGGGAAAACCACCCAGCTTGGTAAGGGTCACTCTAGTCTTCCTGATGGCAGAGTAAGGTTTGATTTGTATGGCACTGGCAAAAAGACAGATTTGATTTATTGTCATAATTTAGGCTGCAGTGATCTAATGTAGTGCTGCCCTGCAGGTACCCCCAGACATCATCAGTCACAGGATTTAAGTATTGTATTGACCATGTTCTTATTTCTTGATCCCCTTTTTTGCTATCCTTGCACCTCCCTACCTCCTCCCAGATAAGTGAATTGCTTTTTCACCTCACTGGGTTCCTTACAGAAATATTTAATCTAGGTATTTCTGATACCTCTATGTAAGTGATCACAGCCTAGTATGATATTATTGATATGTTGACCGAGGTGCTTCCAAGGGTTCCCCTTGAAATATTTTCTCAGTAAAAGGTCCCCAAAGGCCCCCTACAATTTTATGTGAGACCTGGCTGCTTTTTACGTAACTCTGCCTCAACTACAAGGGAACTCCATTTATTCCTCACAGATTCATCTTTATCTTTTGTCAGATACTTTTGTTGTTATCTGTCACATTCAGCAATTCCTCATGTCATGTCCAATTGTTTTCCATGTCTTCTTCAGTTAAGTTAACCTCAGGTCAATTATTCAGCAGCCAATTCATTTGCCTCTAGTCCTAATAGGCCCAAAGAAGATGCCCAAAATGCAGTGATAAGGGCTGGGCAGTGCACACAGCCCTCTTGTCAGCCCAACATATTGGCCCATGGTTTCATCCCTGTGCTCTGATCAAAGTGGGATCCAGTGTGGATGATGCATCTGCAATTCTCTAGGCCACCTTCTGCAATTTATTGAAACATCACAGATCTCTTTTCTGTCAAATAGGAATAAATACACTTTTTTTGTTTAACAAGATGTTTTGAACTTTTGTTTATTCATTCTTAGAATGTTGTTGCCACTCTTAAGATGAAGGTGGTCAAGTATATGTAAACTGATAAAAAAAATCTAAATAATTCCTTTGTTTTAGAATTTATCTCAAGCATGAAGGTTTTGTACAGCAGAGCAAGAGCTAGTCACTGGAGCATGATCTATGATATATCAGTTAATCTATTTATTACACTTTATTTACCTATTATGCTTGCTCTAAAAACTTTGAATGCATTTTTTAAAATACATAATAGCACGATGAAAAAACTTGAGCTGTGGTTGACCAGTGAATAGTACAGTATATGGTGTCATTTTCAGTGTGTTTCTTTACTAATTCACAGAAGTCTTGCCTTTGCAAGTGGTTTTCCAATCACAGTGACCCAAGCTAATGAAATCTCATTTGTGTTGTTTCTAATTGACTGCAATGGTTGCTCTGTGCTATTAGTTGTATAATTGATCTGACAGCCAACACAGAAAAAAATTCTACAATCTTTTCCTTCTGGCCACAAAGCTTAACATATTTGCATTTTACTTTATCTCTGACTTTAATCTCCTAATTTTAAACATTCGCTTCAGCAATTTGCTGAGCTTCTGTTATTATTCAGGACAGAGATGTAAAGTCTTTGTAATGACCCTCATATCTGTCAACAGTGTGAGGGGTAGGGAAAAAAAGTAAAGTGCCTTTTAAAGTACTATCTTTGCTAGGTGCAATATTTGTTTCAGATGAGATGTGTCATATATATCATGTGCAGCATGGCCTGTCTGATATGTCTTGTCACATTACTTCTATCATGTGTCACATTATGTAAGGTCATGCTACTTTTGCTAACAATAAGACACAAAGGACTCAAGTAGCAGTGAACTGCCTGCCAGAGACTCCTTTACACTCCAAGCTGTCTCTTGCAAGGAAGAGCAAATCAAGAGCTGCAGCACCAGGCTACCAAGTCACCTGAAGGAAAGGAAGTAAATTACCAACTGCTCTAAGGACAACAGTCAATAGATTTTCTGAAAGGTGATTTAGAGCCTACTTTCCCATTCCTTACATAGCCTAACCTCCCAACAGAGGACAAAGAAATTCTACACAAACTAAAGGAGTTTTCTAATAAGTTTACAGATTTCAGATTTTTCCTGCCTATTTTCCAGATATCAAGCACCACATACCATATCTACTGCACTTCAGAGAGATTATGCATTTCTTTCACCTCTTATTTAACTGCAGTTGTGCAGGACTAAGCCTACTGAAATCAGTTGTACTGTACTGGTGAGGGGAGGATGAGGCATGTTTCCTTTCTTCCTACTTGCATTCTAGCTACCCAACTAATATTCCAGAAGTACTACTAGTGACAAATAGTAACAGTACCAAAATTGTTGAATAGTATGCAAAGTAGAAAGAAAAACCCCTGCATCAAGATCTAAAAAAAGAGCAATTATCCTTGGTCACTGTCATGAAGATGTAAGATCTGTTCATATATTTTGGATCCACTCAACCATCATGCAGCACTAACAAGCACTATTTGGTTGCTTATTTGAGTTATATTAATTTCCAGAAATATGTGATGCCTACCCTGTGATACCTGGAATATGAATACTACCTTGCCTTAGTAGGAAAATTCCAGAATCTCCTTTTTGATCTGTGAGCGCAAATAGAACTGATAGTTCCTGGAGTTTTGCTGGTCTTGCATAGAAAGAAAAATTATCATGGAGTTATCTCAGGTGTTCAATCTGAGAATGTTTTCAGGTTACAGCTGGCTAACCACCAGTCTTTTTGTAGATATTTGCATTTGGGGACAAATAATCCCAGGAATCCACACTCAAGAAGCCAGCTGGCCTGAAAGCAATTCTGCAGAAAGGGAGATCCAGATCCTGGTGCAGAACAAGCTGACCTTAAGCCAGCAATGCATCCCCACCACAAAAAAATGCCTGCAGCTTCCTGGGCTGCATTAGGAGTGTTGCCAGCAGGTTGAGGGAGGTGATCCAGATGATCTTTCACCTCTAGTCATCACCTAAGAGGTCACATCTGGATTTCTGTGACCAGTTTGTGCCCCTCAGTTTGAGAAAGATTCTGATGGGTCTATAAGAGCAAGACAGCACAGAACCACAAAATGATCAAGTGTCTGGGGCATCTTTCATATGAGGAGAGTCTGAGAGAGATGGGATTGTTCACTCTAGAGAAAAGTTCAGGGAGGATCTTATCAATATGTCTAAATACCTGATGGGGCAGATATGAAGTAGACAGAGTCAGTTCCTTCTCAGTAGTACCTACTGACACAACAAGAGATGATGGACACAAACAAAAGAGCAAAAAATTCCACTTGAGCAAAAAGTAGCTCTCTTTCTGTTTACTGTGAGGGTGACCAAGCACTAGAACATGCTAACTATCCAGAGATGTTGTGGAGCCTCTGTCCTTCAAACCATCCCTGGAATTGAGAAAATCTGACTGGACACAGTGCTGGGCAACCTCCCCTTATTGATCCTGCTTAAGTAGGACAGAGTGTGGAGTAGAAGATCTCAAGAGTCCTTTATAATCTCAACCATTCTGTCATTTCATGGTGGGCAGTCATTTTACTTATGTTGCACTGTTTCCAGGTGACTGTGTCAAATCAAACAAGCAGTTCCCTACTGAGGATCTTTCCTCAATGATTTTTAATGAGAAGGGAAAAAAAAGATAGAGGAAGCAACAGCAATAACCTATAATCTAATACATAATGCTAAGCAAAAGAATTAAGTCCAGCAGAGGTTCCAGACCTCATATTGTCATCTGTCAGTGATTTAATACACAGAAAATTTGCATCTAAAGTTTTCGAGATGTGACAGTCACATGAGCAGAGAGTGTTTGCCCTTGATAGATCACATCTCCTTTATTTGCACCAGCAAACTCTGGACTATGAGTGGTTTCTGGGGCAGAAACTAGCTGTTGAATCACAGAGTCATTTAGGTTTGTGTAGTGATTTTGGTTCATCAGTCTGAAATTTCTTAACCAAAAGCAAAGCAGGCTAAAACTTTAAAAGGCATAAAGAAAATTTATTGACAGAAGTAAAAAAAGAATAATAAAATTCAAAATAAAACCTTCAGACCACTCCTCCTCCCTTCTCTTAAATCTTCTTTCTTCCCCACTGACAACGTGCAGAAAACAATGCCCAGAATTCTCAGTCGGTTTTCACTTCTAGAATAATCTTCCTTCAGTTCACTTAGGGAGAGAAACATCTCTTGTTTGCTATGGAAAAAAATTCTCCATGAACATCAGCCACTCAGAACTTCTGCATTCATGAGATTTCCTCCCACTTTCACAGCATCTCACAGCTGTGCCTCTGAGCCATGTCAATGTATGGGGTTTTTTATTTTAAGAACAAACTGTTCAAAAGCAAAGGTTTTCTTCATCTTTTCTTGGGGCAAAAAAAGGTCTTAATCACTCATTCCTCTCTCTCTGTACAAATTTCTCAGCAACTCATGGGATCACAGTCACTTTACAATTTGCTCATTTGCACTGAATTCCTTTGCCCAGGTCTACAATTTGAACTTCCCATCTCTCCTACATGTCTCCATGGTTTAAAGGAAATATTTAGTCTATCACCATAGCTTACAAGAGAATTTCAGTCTGAAAAATAAGGCATCTCCCCATACTTCTGCCATCTGAAACTTTACTCTTTCTTGGCTGACCTTGATGCATTCATGTGGTCTCTTTATGTGTCTTCATTCTATCTTTGTCTCTCACTCAGGGGAGTATGGAGGCCTGGAGGACTCTTCTGTGCACTGAAAGAGTTAATATCTCACCTGGGGCTTGCAGAGGGAAGGCTGTTGGCCAAGCCAAAGCAGTCTCCTGGTGGATTGCATTGGAGCTATGGGGCTTTCTCTCTGTGGGGCTGCAGGGCTGCTCCTGGCCTCAGCCACTGGGAAATTTCTTCAGTGGCCATGCTGGGTTAGGATCTTATCAGCCCAGCCAGGGCTCAGCTGTGACATGCCAGGTGCTGATGACATTTCCCCATCTCCCTGCCTGGGAGCCATCAGCCCCCTCGGCCTCTCCTTCCCCCCTGCCCAGCCACAGACTGCCCAGAGGGGCAGCAGGAGCTCAGCTCAGCCCAGCTGCCCAAAGAAGCCAGGGCCCGCCTCTCACCTCTCACACGACCCAAAATCAGAAAAAAGATTTGCGGAGTTCTCATCTCAAAATGTATATTCACATAGGCATACCCACCCTTTTCATTGGTTTAAGCATGTGTCAATATTAAAAATTGATTAATCCAGGCCAAACCAGGACAGTAGAAAAATACATTTAAGATCATCAAGTCCAACCATGCCCTGCCATGTTCACCACTAAATCATATCCACAACTGACACTCTCCAGGGATAATGATCCTCTACCAGGGATGATGATTCCACCACTTCCTTGTGCGCTCTGTTCTCATGCTTGACAAACCTCTCAGTGAAAAATTGTTTTCTAATATCCAGCTTAAGCTCCCCTTGGTAAAACCTGAGTCTGTTTCCTCCTGTCTGTCATTTGCTACTTGGGAGAAGAGACTGATCCCCACCTTGCCACAACCTCCTTTCAGGGAGTTGTGGAGAGTGGTAAGTTCTTTCCTGAGACTCTTCCTTCAGGCTGAACACCCTCAGTGCCCTCAGCTGCTCCTCATCAAATTTATGGTCCAGACCCTTCAGCAGCTCCATTGCTGTCCTCTGGATATGTGCTACCACCAAAATGTCCTTCCTGTTGTGATAGGCCCACAACTGGACACAGCATTCAAGGTGTGGCCTCACTAGTGCCCAGTACAGGAGGAGAGTCACTGCCCTGGTCCTGCTGGCCACACAATCTCTGATACTCCAGCACAAGACTGAGAGACTGACAAATGAGATTTGATGTTGTATGGTTCACACTGGTCAATCAAAGATGAAAAAATATGTTATTGAAATACAGTTCTATAGTCCACAGAGATCATTAAAAAAACTGTGAGTCATCAAAAGCGTATTTCCTTATTATCTTAAAGAGAAGGGGAATGCAGAAAGAACAACTAAATGCATATCTGCTGAACTGCTTTCTCCAGAAAAGACTGACAAGATTTGTGAGGTAGGAATATATTATTCAGAGAAGGGTATTGTCTGTGATTCCATGAGGGCTTTTTAAGGAAAGAATATTCATAGGTGTCTACATTTGAATTAATTTACAATGCATCTTTTACTGCAGAGGTGGAGGGGAAGGAGCCAACAGGCTCCAATGTTCATCTAGGTATGTGCTGGTTGCCAGGTGTTGACCCTCCCCTCCCCTGCTGTAGTTATTTCTTGTATTAGAAAGTATCTCTCTGTCTGAGATGGAAAAAGGAAAAATAAGATCTGCAGGCTGTGTCAATACAGAAAAGTGAAGAAAGAAGGAGGTGATATCTTTGTCCTGAGAGAAAAGGAGTAAGAACAATGCTGTGCCTTGTTTGGCAGGACATTCATCTGCAAATATAAAAAGAAACACTTATTTCTTCCCCGGGATATTTACAGATTTTAGATAAGTGCTATTTTATGTACAAAATCCAGGAAAATATCTGGAAAATAGAACCCAACACTCATTTTCTCTTAAATGATTAGCAACAAGCCCACATATTTAGTTTTCTATATATTATTCCTCTGCTCATGTTCTCTGTATGTTGATTTCATTTATTGTCCTATTTAGAATAAAAGCCTTTTTGAAGGTAGACTGTCTTCCAGCAGTACATAACTCTGTCAGAATGGGCTCGTGAGGCTTTGTGAAATGCAATAAAACATAATAAATAACAACAATGGCCCACAGAATTGTCATTTTAAGGAGCTGCAAGATGCTAAATACATTGTCCTGAATATAAGAAGTTTCTTTCCACAGCTGCAAACCTTCAGGTCTGTTGCTGTCTTATTCTAGTCTGAGATTTAGAGACTATTTAAAGCAAAAGAAAATATTTATGAATGTTTAACACATAAATGCTACATATTCTTAAACAGAAAATTAAAATGCATCACTTCCACAATAAGTCTTCTAAAGTTAAAAAAAAAAAAATTCTTTAGCACTGAAAACACAGTAGAGGAACATGCCGACAACAGCCTTTCTTTTCTAAAAACATTAGAAAAAGAATCCAAATTCAGTATTGAAAATAATATCATCATAAATGAAATTAATTTGATTAAATATTGCTTTAATGATATTTTTCTGGGAAAAATTAAATATTTTCTTTATGAAACTGTTGTGGAAAGCTTTAATATTTTTAAAATGCCACGTATTATAAAACAAAAATTTCCCATTTAAACCATCCAAACTATACACATAGGATATAATTTAGAATAACTAAAGGAGCTGCCTGAGAGTTCTCAGGTTAGATTTGTAGCTTAGAAAATATTTGAGAAATAAAAATAAAGTTCCCTTTTTTTTTCAACATAGGAATTCTTTGTATAAGCACACACACACTTATCCTTGTATCTGTATATATGTGTGCGTATATACATATAAAAAAAAATACATAAATACCTCCACAGGAATGACCACTGATTTCATCAAGACAGCTCAGAGCACATCATGTCTCTCTTGGCCATGCAGATCCATTGGATTTAAAAACCTTATCCAATGGCTCCACTGGAAGCAGGATTGTGCTTTTACTTTCTTACATTGAATACTCAAATTTGTTCTGTTTTTTTTTATTGGCACTATGTTAATTTCTTCTTTATTAAAAGAAAAAGAGAATATTTGTGAATGCTTAACCTACAAATCCCCACAATTGTTTAGATGAATAATCCAAATGCATCACTTCAAAAATCAGACTTCCAAAGTTAAAAAAAAAAAAAAAAATATTTTTTCTGAAGAATCTCCCCAGGCTCTTGCTCAGGTCATCAATAATATTCCACTCACTAAGGTCAAAGAAATTTGAAACAGGATATATTATTCATTTTATTTTATATTTTATTTTTTGTTTCTTTTACGCATTCATCAGGCATCTTTACATAATATCTCATTGATGGTAAGTCCTCTTCCGGCTGCCTGATCTGGCTCAAACTGGATTTTGTTCATCCAAATCATACTGTTTTCACAGCCATGAACACCTTCAAGGGGGAGGTCGTGGGGTGCATTCATAAATGCTGTAGAGTGTGAGAAATTCCAGCCACAGACACTCATTAAACCATCAGAGAATCCATATTTTGCAGCCCTTGTATGCTGCCTCCACCGCAGATGCAAATTCTCATTGAAGGTATTTGGGAACCTTCAGTCAGGAGGATTTTCTGAGAGAACATGCCCTTCTAGAAAAATTGATTTTTTTTTAAAAAAAAATTGTTTTGTGAACAAACATTCCATTTTTCCGCTGGGAAAAATCAAACTGACAGGTCTCCAGGTTCCTCACCTGGAAGGTTTTTGCCAGCTTCACTCCGGGCAGGCAGAAAGCAAATTTGACAGGCGCTGGCCGGGCGGGCTGACAGAGCTCTCTGAGCCACTCTCCCTTACTGGTTGGAAGGGTGACAGCACAGAAACCCTGGCTGCTGCTGCTGCTTCCTCCTGGAAGGTTGTTGTCAATCCACCATCACTGCAAGAAGGGAGCAACACTGAGAAAGAGCCAGGGTAGGAGGAGATAAGTTGTCATTCTGCTGCAGTTCACATGGGACAGAGACTTTTATGTTTTTCTGGAAATGTTTGTTATGTGCATTTATCTCCTTCTTTTTTAATATATCTTTTTTTACTTTCTTTTTACTTCTCCCTTAAATCAGGGGAAATGCTTTTTCACTACATTATGCATAATTACACTTATTTTTGCGTTATCTATAATTACATATATTGCCCCATCCCTTGAAGTGTTCAAGGCCAGGTTGGATGGAGCTTGGAACACCTTGGTCTACTGGAAGATCTCTTTGCTCATGGAAGGAGGGTTGGAATTAGATGATCTACAAGATCCCTTCCAATTCAAACTATTCTCTGATTCTATGACATTACACCAGACATTAGATACAAAATTAATATATAATATATAACATGCATATATTTATATGTATTTCTTTACATAGCTCCATATATACATATATGTCAAAGATCTGCAATTTTTACAAGCAATGTTATACCTGTTATCTCCTCCAGTCCTTGTGATTTTCATGTTCCAAATCAGAACGGTGTTCTTTAAATTTGTTACAAAATGAGGTATAAAGGAAAGAAAGCGAAGTGTACTTTACATTATTAAAAAACAAAGGAGACCTCTGCATTTAGGAACACTAGTAGAACTAAAAATATCAGCTCTGGATAAAATGGATTGCACTTCAAAACACCAGTGGCAGGGTGATGTCTAATTCATACACTAATTCACATAGCTGCAAATAACCATAACAATTATGAGCATGTAAACTTACATGTGGAGTGAAAGGCTTGCTGCTCTTCCACCTCTACAACAGCTTCTTAAATTCTCTCAGTAAAAGCTGGCCAATTTTCCACTCCTATCCTGAGATGATCAATATTTCCTAAGTGAGCTACCTTTTGAAGTACTTCTGGACACATTTACCTCCCTCTTTGATCTTTCCATGTCTCCTTTTAGATATAATGGATTTTACTGCACTGAGGCTTTATCCCACCAACTCCACTTTTATTATCCTTTAGTTGACTTTCCAGAAGATAAAAGCAAGTTGAGAGAACAAAAATTAATCATGCAGCTCCATTTTGGGGAGTATCAGACACCATGGAATCCTCATAAACAATGCTTTTTGCAACATTTCCTCTTGTGGTTTTTCTTGAGGTGCACACAAAACCATGAAAATAAGAGGTGAAACTTTTAAAGTTCATGACTTTTATTCTGAGAAAGGGAGTGTTTCCAGCTGTACAAATCTGAGAAAAAAACAAATTGGGAAATGTGATTCCAAAAAGCATCTTCCCTGCTTCTCCTTCTATGAGGTTCTACCCTGCTATTTCTCCATGTCCTGCTCTGTGTTCCTTTCTTACCACAAGCCTTCCCCTGCCCTCAGCTTTGGACTGTACCACTCACAAGACCCTTGATAGGATGCTCATATTTATCAATCTTAGTATTTTCCTTGGCTTATTGTTATGATGCTGGTACTGTGCCAAACCAATTCAGTTTGTCTAAGCAGAGAGCTAAGGAAACGTTTTTGTTTGCTTTTCTTCCTTTTGGAACATAGACTAAATAAAAATATTCATAGGAATATACCTACAAGAAAATATTGAATGGCAAAATCCTTGTAAAGTAGAAAAGTTGCTTCAAATTTGAGAAGAAGAAACTTTTTTACACAACAAATTTTGTGAAGGCACTTTTTACAGACAAGCAAGCTGGAGAAAGTAGAATGTTTGGCTTGCTTTTCAGCATAAATCTGAATATCTTTGTTATTAGCAGGAAGAATCTCAAGACTGGAAAAGAAAATGGCTTTCCCAGACAGCATGAATTTTAATCCACAATAAACATGTAAGTCAACAGAAATGTTGAAATAGAAGTAATTTTCTGAATAGTATCCCTACTCTTATACCTAATTCACAATCTGATAATTTTTGTGTGCTTGTAAATGAAGCCAACCTTTGAACTAGATTGGGTGTCAATTTTAGAGATAAAGAGCAAGAAGCAAAATAAACCAGCTCAGACCCAAGATGCCCATTTAACATCCTGTTGTTTGGTGTGTTAATGGAATTCAGAAAGATAGAAGGGTTAGAGAAAGGGATCCTGAAATATGGATAAAATAACCCAGTGCTAACAGGACACAGGGAAAAGGAAAATCTACCTCCTTTCTCATACCCAGTCCTGTATTTGCAAGGCAAAAACTCCTGGATGGATTCCAGCTGTTTGAGCAAGGGTCCTTGGAAATAACATCACATAAGGGCTGCTGAGACCATACTCTGATGTAGGACAGGCCCTGAAAGCTCTGCTCTGACCACACAGGGTCACCCTAATGGCCTGAAGCTGCAACTGGCTCGTTGAGCAGCACGTTATCATTTAAGGAGAATGCATGAAGACCTGATCTCAAACTGAATTGCCTGAATGTCATCAGCATGTGGTTTTGCTCTGTGTGCATGTGTGTGTGTGCCACCCTCCACAAGCTCGTAGAGGCTTGTCTGCAGTATTTTTTAATGCAGAATAAGCTGTTGAACTTCAGCTATAGCTGAGTTACACCTGGTGTCTCCAACTGAATTTGAGGCTAACATTACATTACAATAGTGATGATTTAGAACTACAGTCCTGTGAATGCCATTCTCTGCAGAGAAGTAAAGCATGTACTGCAATTGAGTCACTGGTGCAAAAGGGAACTATCTGAAAAAACAGGAAAAATAAATAGTTGACAGGAAGCCAGATCAGAGGAGTGGACTCAATTCAAAATGAAGATACCAAAACCAGATGTCTAAAGGACTTGTGCATGCAGGTGAGCTATGTGTCTAAATTGCCACATAATCAATATGAACATAGTGAAGAGTCCTCGTTTCTTAGGAAAAGATTCATCTGACAGATGACTGGGGGTGCAATTTAGTTTGCTACAAAGACAGAAATGCCATTTAAGAAAGACTAGTACATGCAAAAACTCCTGGCCAAGGCTGTAGATAAAAAAATATAGGACCTATATCAAATCCATGATCTTAGAAGTGGTGACTTATGGCCATGCAGCAAAACAAACACACTTCAGCCATGATTAAATACATCTCTCAATGTATTTAAATCATACACTATACATCTAGAAAGTTGAATCATTATCCAATCTCTTCAGAGTTTGGATAATGGGCTAAGACTGGTATTCAATATTTTAAGTATGGGGGGTGAATTTATTTTAGGCACCGTGGAGTATTTTATTTGGCCTCCAGCTGCTTCTCAGAAGGCATTGAGGTATCTCTCAGCCCAGGGATGGTGTTATATGGCACCAGATGCCCCCTGGCTCTCTGACTGGGTTTATTTGTGAGGCTCCACTGAGTGGCCCTCCATCCAGAGAGTGAGATAAACACGTGTATCTACACTTCTGTTCAGACGTCTCAATTTTAAACTATATCAGTAAAAAGAAACATGAGCTTAATTTCTTGGTACTAACATTCTTCTGGTGTGGAATTTTAGATGAAAAACCCTGACTGAGGTTGAGAGATCGCTGTAAGTGACAGTTTTCAATTCCCCATGGAGTGAATAAATTGTAAATCTTCCCAGCAATATCATAATGCAATCAGCCTCTGTCCTTATCATGGATAAATCATCCTGGTAACAATCTGTACCACCATCATCAAATGCTCTTTTGTTATGTGCCAGAAAAGGCTTCCTCGACCTTTCTTTGGATTAAGATTATCATATTTCATATTTGATCAACACATCTAAAAGCAGTCATTGAATATAACACTGCATTCTGCTGCTGGCAGGAGCAGGGGGGCTCCATCATGCCACATTTGCCTCCCCACTTGCAATACCTGTTGCACTTCACAGGGTCTCCAGGATCAGACTAGCAGTATGTGCATCTTCTCCATGTGAGAAGGTAGAAGAGCTGTAAGAACCCATTTTCTGCTCTTTAACAAGTCGAATTGGACTACCTCAGTCCCTTTTGCTCCAGTGACTCCTCCTCTTACTCTGACAAAATAGCTATACGAAGACTTCTCGACAGTGATTCAGCAGCTCCTGCTCCTTTGCCTTTCCCACCCCTCCGGCACAAAGATGCATTCAGTCTTTTGCCATGCTTTGTTTCAGATGCAAAAGGCTCATTTTGGATCTTCCTTTCAGACTCCTTCGACTCCAAAGGAACAGACTTTGAAGATATTTATCTTATAATCTGTAGGGCTGTGTCTGCTGCAAAGAGCAGTTCTGTCCATGTTCTGCTTCACGAGTGAAAATGATGTGACAGGGAAGCAGCGTTGTGGGAAAGAAGTCTTCACTCTGCATTCGGAGTGATCTTGCTTTCCCCGTGACAGCTTCTGAAGTAGCTGCTCCTGTGCTGAAACAGGCATTGAAGTTACAGCAGGTAGCTCTGCAGAACTATTAGTTCTGTGTTTAATGGCTGCCAAAAGCAGGCAGAATTAAGAAGTACTTGGAAATGAGTAGAAAACAAAAGAGAAGACATTATAATGCCACTATTTATATCCCTCAGATGTCTTTAAAATAGTTTGTTTTTCCCTTGTTTCCAAAAGAATGCAGCAGTACTGGGAAGGATACAGAGAGGGACAGTAAGGAGGACCAATAATAGTGAAAATCTAAACATAATAACACCTTGATTTTGGAGAAGTCACTGAGGAAAGGATATGACTTATCTCTATAAACCACCAGTAATACAGAGTGGATCAAATGAGTAGAAACTATCCTGTCTATGCTAAGATCATCAAATAAAATTAACAATTAACAGACTGAAAGCAAGACATAGATGTACTTTGTCATATATGTGGCTGCCACAAGACACTGTGGATGCCTAAAGCCTCTCCAGATTAAAAAAAGGATGAGATAAATTAATGACATAAAACTGACAGGATTCTTTTAAACACAAAAGCATCACCTTCCATTCAGGCAGTCCCAGAGGCACAAGTAACTGCTGGCAAAGGAGCATACCAGGGGTCTGGCACCATATGCTGCCCTGCTCTTACACACCTCCTGTGCCCCTGCTGCAGGTCAGTGCTGGAGACAGAGTGAGGTGGATTTTTGCCCTGACCCATTAACAGTGCTCTTATGTTCACACAATTAATGCCAGCCTCCAGGGATGAGATTTAGGCCAGCTACTCTAGATGCTACTGCAATGCTTAAAACATACATTCAAGCCCAGCCAGCAAGATCAGAACACCTCAATTAGTCACTGACTCATCTCGTGCTTCAGTGTGGGGATGTTAGGACCACATCAGGTCTCCCCAACACCTCTGCACACTTTTTAAAATTATTTTTAATTTAGGTTAATAAGCTTATTGCAAAAAGAATATTTATTTGAAAAAAGGAATACAGGAAAAAAATTATATCCCACCTACCCTTCTGAAATTATCCCTTTTGTTTGTGTGGCAACAAGAAGTCATAACTTCAGATATTATTAGCACCATTATTGTACCAAGTGGCAACATGGTACAAAATTCACTGCCGCCACTTTAATGTGATATTGATGATTCATAAAATGTCAGGTTATTTCATCCCCAATAATATGATGCAAAGCTGTTAGTACAAGAGTCAGTTTCCAGTAACAAAGGAAAAAAATATACTGGAATTCACTATTAGCAATATTAGGGCTGTAATACTCTTCTCAGAATAGCCAAATTATTTGGAACTGACTCCCATGTTAAATTAAAATGCTCTTCTTTTGTTGTTGTTCATCATTAAACATGTTGAATACCTGGGGGATTGTGGGTAGCTTGTAATATTTATAAAGGGAAGAACTACTCATCTCAGGGCCATTTCTGTAGTATGTATTATTTATTTCCTGATCTATCCCCTCCCATGCTCACTGTCTTTAAAAACTATGATTAATAAAACATTCCATGCTGAACAGTGTGGATTATATTCCCAAATATATATATCAGGTCATTTCTATGCAAAATGTCACAGGAGATTTTTCGTCACAAAAAAATGTACCTATTCTTTACTTGATCCATTCATTTTACATTTATTTTTAGATTAATTATTCTATTTCCTACATGACTGGTTTTAGCTGGGCACCCCAAAGGGATTTTGCAACCAATGTAGACATTTTTTGTTCTTTAACATATACGAGAAGCAACTGAAGAAAAGAGTTAAAGGAAGTGACACAGAAACAATAGTTCTTCACTTTGTTGTCTTATTTCCTTAAAAGTATATAATTCATTATTACTCTATCAGAAAAAAAAAAAAAAAAAAAGGAAAAAAAAACCCAAAACAAAAAAAGAAAAAGAAATGTCATAGGTTTGTTAAAGTATCCCAGAATCAAGGAATCACATAAGATGCTGAGTTGGAAGGATCATTGAGCCCAGCCCCTGGCCCTGCACAGGTCACCCCAAGAGTCACACCATGTACCTGAGAGCTTTGTCCAAATGCTCTGCAACTCTGCCAGACTGGTGCTGAGATCACTTCCCTGGGATCCTGTTCCAGTGCCCAGACACCCTCTGTGTGAAGAACCTTTTTCTAATATCCAGCCTAAACCTCCCCTGACACAACTTCAGGCCCTTCCCTCGGGTCCTGTCACTGGCCACCACAGAGAAGTGATCATGATATAGCATATAGCAATGAAATATGCATTGTCTTCATCTCACTTCAATCAAGATTTCAGTAGATGAGGCTATGTTACTGCTACAAATGGAGACCTACACAAAGAGTCTTTATTGCTGCAACAGTCCTCTTGATATCTATTCATTGGTGGGAGTGTGACAAAAAGTCTCAGCTTCTGAAAAATGTAATGCGTTAGTCTTGGCTCGAGAGAACAAAAAAACCCAAAATTTTCCTTTATAAGAGAGGGAAGACTGTGCACCATGATTTTTTTTTTGTTTGTTATATACCTTATTTTCCCTCACGTCAGGCCACCTTGTCCTAATACAGTCACTTATTATTTATTTTCTGGCAATATGCTTGTATTTTATGGTCAATAGGGCAATAATAGTACCTGACTGTGTTTATTTTCAGTTTGTATCACAGGAATAGCTAATGGCCCTGCTAGAAGGGCAGCACTGCATCAGCAATGTTTAGTCCCTCATTGGCAGAATCCAGGCTCTATGGCTACAGGAAGAAGCAGGTAAAATAGAAAGATGGCAAAATAACTGTAAAAGAAAAAAAAATTAAATTCCTACTAATACCAATGAAACCAGTTATATATATTAACTTATATATAAGTATGCATGATACCTAAGGTGCAGTATAACATCCCTGATAAGCTCAACCGGGCCAGTGCAGTCTTAACACTCTTTTGAATGTAAATTTATTCTCAGACAGTTTAATTAAGTTGATTTTAAATCCTGAATTTTAATTCAAGCCTTCAGTCTTGAGTCAAACCTCAATTCCAGCAGAATATCAAGTAACATATGTGGGAATAGGTTGAGAGAGAACTGGGCCTCCAATCTGAAGTGTGAATCTCCCCATAAGCAGGTTGTTACTACAGAGCCAGCTTTGACCTTCAACATCCCTTGTTCACAACTACTGCACTGCACTTTCTCCAACTGATAGAGAAAAAATGTGCCAAGAACTGCAACTCCTGCAAGCCATTTCAATGAACAGGAAACTCCGTCCTCCAGGAAGTAAAAACCTTAAGCTGCACATCCCAAATCGCTACTGACTTAAGAGCATCTTGCTCCTTGTCTCTGTTCAATTGTTAAGTCCCTGAGATCTTAAAAGTTAATCACAAATTATTATATCATTGCAGGGAGGACGTAATTTGACAGGTAGAGGGATGCCATGTTACAGTATTAATTGGAATGACTTTATATTCAAGTTATGAGGAGGAATAAATATTGACTTAATTTTCACCTGATCTTGGTGGGAGTTACACATATAAAAGGACAACAAGACTTGACGAAGCACTGCAGGACTGGATATAAGAAGAGAAAAATCTTATTTTCCTGATAAGTATTTGTCTGGCACAAAAAAGGGATGGTCTGTTAAACAGAGCAGAAACAAGAAAGGATCTGGATACTAGTTTCTAGAACTCTTTGCAGAACAGAAAGCTTATTTGTCTGGTTCATCCCAGGGGTTAAATTACCAATGGTTTTTACCAATTCTGTTGCAGGCGAGAATGTACAAACACAGAAATGACTCACAAAGTCTAAGGAAAACAAGTAACTCCTTAAGAAGCACTAGCTCAATCTCTTTTCTCCTCAGTAGCAGTAGTGGAGAATATTTCTAGGGGAAGAAATTAGCTGGTCTTAATAAACCAGTGCGTGGGAGTAGGTTAATATTCCAAAGTGTGAACGTGTTCCTCTTCTAGAAATTACTGTGTTGACTAGTTAGGCATTTAATCTGTTCCCAAATTCCATATCACAGTTTAGGTATCTTCTGTACTCTAACATGAACTTCTTATAGAAGGGGTGATGACTCTGTAAAATTAAATATTCTCTTACTCTCTTACATGATCCTTCAGGAACACAATTTTGGTCTCAATTTGAAAGTCCAAGCAGAATTTTCAATATCAAAACAAAGAAATAATAAACTCTAGTAAACTTTTCTATGATTCTTCATTAGTTTGTTTTTGGTTTTTTTTTGCTTTGTTTTTTGTTTTGCTCTTTACAGACAGTATTCTGAATATTTGAAAAGTGCAGATTAGATTCTGGATGCTTAACCTGATTCATAAAAAGGATCTAATTTAAAGAGCATACTTGTGTCAGAGTTTTCACCAGAAAACATAAGTAATTTTTGACTTATTGACCGAGTGACTGGTAAATTCTCCTGTCACAAAATTTCAAGTGAAAACTACTGAAGAAAATAGCACTCTGCCTTTCTACATTTTGAACTCCAGTACTTGTCTAACAGATTATTTGTTATTCAGACTTTTATAGAAGCAACTCTGTTTCATCCATAATATTTTGCCTGATTGTTTGTGACATTCATTTCTAGAATTCAGAATAATATGATGCACCTAATATTCTCGGTTTGGACTCAACTCTATTATAAAATTCAGGCTGTCTGCTTATGACAGACACTCATTAAGGAGGGGTTTATGATTTAGCATTGCAATTACAGTCTCTGGGGGAGCTTCCCAGGAAACAAAGCCTGGTTAAAAAATTATGGTTAGGCAGGAATGTGAGTGCAGCAGTGTCTGTAGCTGAAATGCCCCAAAGTTTCTGGGTGCCATTTGTTCCAGAGCAGCAAAGTCAACCAGGAAAATTACCTTTATGCAGTTGGATTGCAAAAGTACTTTTGAAAAAACAATTAGCTTGAAAAAAACATATTAAAAATATAACTTATAGGGAACAATAGCGAGTAAAAGACAGACAGATTGAGAAAAACTCCCAAAATTTGTTTTGGTCCTGCCAGAAGTGTTTACATGGCATCACCACCCTGCCCTACCAGGCTGACCATCATTCCCTGGGGTGCTCTGAGGAACTTGCCCCTGGATGAGACAAAACATCTGGGGGAGGGAGCAGGGACTCTTTGGGTGTGGGTCTGTGTCCTGGGGGGGATTTTGTCCCCACAGCTACATCAGGGTTGCAGTGAGCAGCATGCACACATGCACAGCTAGAGCATCTGCAGCTCCTGCAGAAGGGGGCTGCGAGTAAGGACTGTGAATCCTGGAGAGGATTTGTGTGCCCACAACTTAGACAATTTGTGAAGGATGTGAGTGTGTGCATGTGAATATTAGCCTGTGTGTATTTGAGTATAATTTATATAAAATGCTTTAAGATTAGAAGAGTGCCTAGAAATTTGTAGCTGGATAATTAACAGCTTTGACAGGGTCTAGTATTGCAGTTTATCTGTTGCATTGTCAATACTGGTCTTGAGTGTATAGTTCACAGAAGGTTTTTTGGGTTTGTGCTATTAATAAATAAATAAACTGCTTTTATCCTTGTTTGCTTGAAACCACTTGAACTGGAAAAGTTTCCCTTTTGACACAAACCTACTTGAAAATACAGGAATATTATATAGACATATAATAATACTTAAATCACATAAGATAAAGACATTATTTAAATGCTATAATGAACATGAGCACAATTTGGAGCCTTTAGAATTATTAAAAAACAGAATACATTGTTGCAGATACCTCAATGAACTGAAGACAAGACCCATATCAGAGTCATCAAGCCAGAACTAACAATGTCATGGTGCTATTTGAACCAAAAAGTCATTCTAAGCTTTCTCCTCCTGGGAACTGATCCCCATCACTTTCTATCAGACTACTGTTATGACAAGACTAAGCAAGCAATAGCCCAGGAATAACAGGCTCCAAACATTTACATACTTTATCAAGGGTACTGATCACAGTGACACGCTCCTTAACCAAACAATAAAAGAGAGGAAGAAAAAGGCCTTCTATTTTCTGATCTCTTTTGCATATTGTCATTCTTGCTTTAACTCATTTGTCCATAAAAATTTCTCTTTGATAGAGAATGTCAGATGATGATAATGAATAAGCACAAACCACTGACTAATTGACAAATTGGGTGCACTCAGCAAACCAAAATGCTTTTAATTTTTTTTCCCTTTGGCCAATTATTTCAATATACTGCAAGAAAGGACATCAGATATGTGGCCATACACCATGATTGTTCCCATTAACTATGTAAATGGATTATTTTCATATGTCATAAACCTCACATCAGCTTCAGCACAAATATGAACTTGGAACTGCAAAGGACTTCATAGATTAATGAGTTCAGTTTCTGCTTTTACAAGCAATTATGTTACACATCCCATTTAATAAACTAATCAAAGTTTAAAATTAATTAAGGTTTTTACCCCTCTTGTATTCTACACTTTTCCAGACTTTTGCGATCAGAAACCTTCTTTTAATTTCCAACATAATAATTTTTTTCAGTTCCAGTTTAATTCCATTTATTCTAGCACCAAGTTATAATAATACCATGATACAATAATACACAATAATTCCATTATTCTTTATTCTTTTCTTGTCTTGGATGTTTATTATCACTGATGTATTTACTGAAAGCAAGTATAATCCCTACTTAGCCTTCATTTTGCAAGGTTAACAAGCCAAGCTGTTTCAGTCTCCTTTCATAATAGAAGTTATTCATTTCATAGTCATTCCTCTGTACTCTACTCTGAACTTAATCTAGTCTGAGTTTTGCTCCTGTGGGATACAGAGATTATCTCACTTGGGATGTTCAAAGATTTTCTTTGCCTTTCTCATATTAGCCTGTGATCCTTCAGTTCTACGGGATCTGTCCCTCTGTAATTACCACCTGAAGAAATCCCAGTTTTGAGAAAAATTATTGTTGCATTTTAAAAGTACATGGCTTTGTATTTTGTACTTCTGAATTTCCTTGTTTTTCTGATACTCAAGGTCATCTCTCATCTCTTCCTTTCAAAAAGGAAAATATTCTTCTGTATTAATGATGGCTCCAAAAATCACAATGTCAGTAAATTTTATCCGTATTTCCCCCACTTCTTTACTGTGGGAAATAATTAAATCCTTAAATGTCACTGATAACTCCTTTTCACTCAATATTTTCCCTGTTCACTGTGATTTCAACGCATATACCCTCCATTTTACTGTTCCTCACCTTCTAGTCTAACTTCTTTCTCTTTTCAACACCATGTCAAGTACTTTGCTGAAATCCCTATGTATTAGAGACACCATCTTTTCATTTAACTACAAAATCTCTTCAACAGACTGTGGCATGATCTATTTTTGCTTACCTAGATCTGTTCATGATTTCGTATTACATTTAATATCCTGTCTGTGTTTTTTTAAAGAAAGAATTCTAAATCCTTTGATTCAGTTGATATTAGATGAATAAGCTTGCAGTGGGTTAGATCACTTTCCCCTCCTCTGTTCTTAAGTATAGGTGTTAATTTCCCATTCTTAAATAAGGTGTCACATTTATCTTGTTAGATTTAGTCTAAATCTTGCTCCCAGACCTGTAATTTCGTGTCCCAGCTCTTTCAGAAAAGGGATTTGAAATTACCCAGTCCCCTCACACTTGAACACATTCAGCCTTGTTAGTTTTGCTTCTCTCTTGGCTCTACTTATTTCCTCTTTTTATTACCTTTTTTTTTTTTTAGGAACAAGACTTCTGATATTTCTTTTAATAGTTTTACAAGTCTATGTGGACTGATTTTTAGAAATTTTTTTTCTACCCTCTAGGTGTCATGTCTTTTGGAACACTAATTTTTTCAAGTCCTTTTTATCTGAAAATTTATAATTTCTTGGGATTCTTTACACAATTAATTCTTTAAGCTAGAGACGCATGAATTTCCTACTTTAATGTGGGATGTTTTTGTCACTGAATTTCTAAAATTCCAAGTCTCTATTGTATTTTAGTTCCTGAGGCCTTTAGTCCAACTAATTTTACTTCTTTCCTCAACATATTATTTTTTTAATATCAGGAACTTTGGATCTGGACCTACTTTTGAACATGCTTACATTGAGTGCAAATGAAATCAATTTGCTTAGATTAAATCACTTGTGTCTTCTATCAAAATTGTATGCAGTGCTTTTCTTCCATGTCATAGTCAGTTAAAAATAAATATGTTAAAAATATGGCTATTAGGAGAAAGATAATTTGCTAATTTTCACATTGAGTAATAATCAGCAACCTTTGATTTCCATTTCATTTCTGCAAACACAAGTGTCATAAAATAATACATTTGTGCATTTTTAAAATAATGGTTTTACTGGAATACCACTTAGAAGCAAAACGTGAACTCAGGGAAAAGACTTTAGACACCATATCTGTCACAAGTCTGGCCAGCTCAGATTGTGGGAAGAAGGTTTTCTGTCCATCTGCATCTGCGAATAAAATAATTTCTATTTTACCAGTGCTGCTAGAGTGCTTTCTTTCAATCTGCATCTGATCTCAAGAAAATAACATAATTAAAAAAAACCTCTTGTTGTCCTTCTCTGAGGTAATTTCTCCTAAGCATATGCTCTATATAGAGCACATGTCCTATGAGAGAAGATGAGGAAAATGGGATTTTTTAGTCTGGACAAAAGGACGCTCAGGAGAGACCCTCTTCAACTCGTGAAAGGAGACTTTATCCAGCTGGGAGGAAGTCTTTTTTACTTTTGTTACCTTTTTTACCAGGTAACATGTGATGAGACAAGAGGACACAACTTGAAGTTGTCATGGGAGGTTTAGGTTTGATTGTAGGAAAAATTTCTTGAATGAAAGGGTGGTCAGGCATTGAAACAGACTGCCCAGGGAAGTAGTGGAATCACCTTCTCTGGAAGCATTCAAACTACATGCAGATTTTATGTTTAGAGATATGGTTTAGTGGTGAAAATGACGGCTGGATTCGATGCTCTTAGAGGTCTTTTCCAACCTTAAAAATTCTATGATTCTTTTACTTTCCAGATGTATTTGGCATTCCTGCTTCAACCTCCTGAATCTACACAAACACACCTTGATTAGTCCTCACCTGAATAACTGGAGCTAAAGGTCATTGGTGTGACCATTCCACCCTTAAAATACAGGGGAAATTGAGGTTGATCTAAATCCATCTCTTAAGCAGATACACATGATATATCATGCCAAAATGGATACTCAGGAGAAATGTAAACATACAGAATTAGAACTTGGCAAATATGATGCAGCAAATTCCTGAGCTCCTTCATCAGGAGACTTGTAAAGATGAAATTATTACAATCATCGCCTACATTAACCTTCATGTTTTTATTTTGCTGTGAAATTAATGATAGATACATTATAACATCCAACAAAACAGCTCAAAATAGCAAGGGTCTCCCTGATGAGAAAATAATTACATGAGCACTCCTATAAAAATCCAAAACAATTCCATTGCAGAAAAGTACTTCAATGTTTACTCTTCAGTGCAATCAAGAAGCAATACAGTCGTGCCATCACTCCTACTGAATGTCTCAGCAAAACAGAAAAAAAACTTACATCATTACCAGACATCAACCTTCCTTGCCTCCAAAAGAAGTTGGATGGACATTACTTTTGTCCAATTTCTGCATGTATTTCCCAGTTTAGGAAGAACTGATCATGAAAAGAAAAAATGTGGGGAATATATTAGGTCTCAGAGTCAGGAAACATAGACAGTAACTACCTTGGAATCAGTAAGAAAACATTAGTGTAAGATTTTATTCAGTTATCCACAAAGTTATGTCTACATTTTTCTGAAACCTGCAAGAAAAGGAATTAGCAGACAGTTTGTTTTTCTGACTCAATATGACAAATCCTGAGTATCTACTTTTAAATAAATGTCAGGATAGTGTTTATTAAATAGGCCTAAACAGGCCATTACCTTTATTTTGTTTTTTCTTTAATGCCTGTTCCAATTTCAAAATAAGAAATGTTTATTTCACCATGTCTCTTTATGTTTGCTTCATACAATTATTCACTTGAACAAGTCTGTTAATTAGAACATAAATTGTAAACACAACCTTACATTTTTAATAGTCATAGAAGTGACATAAGTGAAAGTATTTTCTCTAGAAACCGACTGACAAAAGCTACATTTCATTTCAGGCTAACAGAAACAAACACTGTGACCTCTGTGTACAATTACAGTAATGAGGATTTTGTATGGCCACAATGAACTGCTTAAAAACCAACCGCATCACAATCCTTTAGAGAAATTACTATAGAGTGCAGCTTTAAAACACACATTTTGCTTTTGCCTAAGCACAAACGTGTCTGCTTAGACTTAAGATTCATTGGTCAGGATTTAGACACATAAATTCATATAGTGCTCATAAATTACCAGTCTCCTCTCTTTCACAAGTAATCTTTCTCTCCTGTATTTTTGTCAATGTTTTAACACTTTTATACAACATTTGATTCTTTCAAGTTCTGTCTGGACGAGATCCCTTCTCTCCCGCCAGGTGCCATCAGCAGAGGAGGGTGCAGTCAATCCCATTATCCATGTTGCTGAAAATGCTGTTAAACAAAGCCACACCCTGCACTGACCCTTGAGGAATGAAATTCAATTAATTCAAGTGCATTGTATAAATTCTCATAGTAAAAATATCCAAAATTAGACTCTAACAGAAATGTACGTAGGATGGATTTAGAAAATGCATTGAAATATATCTGAATCTTCCATTTCATAATTTCTGATCACACAGTGGAGTCAGGAGGTCTTTTTAAGCTCATTGGACCCTTCAACTGGGTCCTTGCTGCAGTCTCAAAAGTTTTCTTCCTTTGGGTTTTCAAAAAAAAAAGCACATTCAAGTCTGCATTATTCTCATCCCCATGGAAGTCAGTGGAGCTGAAACATAAGCTTCAGTGAAGCACTTTGCCAAATATTCTTCCAAATGCTGTTTTCTTTATGAATAAAATTAGGTGTATACCTCAGGGTTACATGCATGTTTGTGCACCTTGGAGTATTTATGTAGTTGCATTCCAGGAATTGGTCTTCATTTATTTAATCCTTAGATTTCTCCTCAAGATTCTTTCTTCTTGGAACACTCACAGAGACTGTTCATATTTATTCTGAATTAGGAGATGGTCTTATGGTGTGTCACCTGGTGGGGGTATCCCAGGGTGAGAAAAGGCTGCCTGTCAACTGGGACTGCAACCATGGAATGAGGTTATTGTTGGGGTCCCTAGAAGTCGTGAAAAATCAAGTTGAAGAGGCAGTATTGACCTTCCCCACCATGTTTTCAACAATATTTTCAGTCTTTTCTTCTTGGTTTTCTACTGCTTTACTCTCTGTGTGTGTGTATATATATGTATATACATGTATATGTGCAGGACAGAGTATTGGTGGTGATGACACATGAAGCAGGTGTAATCCTGAAAATTTTGAATACAAGTGTCACTGTGCAGGTATTCTATGTAGGTATAGAACTAATTTTTATTGATAATTAAAATCTAATTCTGCAGCATTGCATCTACTTGGATATCTTCAGGAGGCAAAATGCAATACTTGGAAATCTCTCTCAAATATAACTTTGAAAGCTAAGGTATGAAGATGTTACAAATACTGGAAAAGAATTTTGAAATGGGAAGATGCCCAAAAAATTTAGAAGTATTCAGTTTTACAGAACAGGGTACAAGACCTACCTGTTGAAGACATGAGAGCCATGCAGTGATGCTCTAATGGAGGGTCCTTACAATATCTTCTGATAATCTCAGAAAGAAAAATAGGGACAAAAGTCTAGTGAAGTCAAACACATTTACAATTGATAAAGCAGATTTTTGAAGTAATGGAGTTAGTTGGGGAACTCAAGAGAGGTTATGGCATCTCCTTCCCTAGAGATATTCAAAAGTGGTCTGAACACAATCCTGAGCTATGTGCTCTTGGGAGGAGGGACTAGATGACTCCAGTGGTCCCTTCCAGCCTCATCCATTCCCTGACGCTGTGGTTCTGTGAAATCAGTGGCACATTTCAAAGATAATAATTCTATAGAATTGCTACAAGTTTAGATGCTTATAAACCCAGAGAAAATTATGCTACACAAAAAAAACCAAAAAAAAACCAAAAAAAAATCAGCTTATATAAGACAGCACATTAAAAATTGTAAGACAGAAGTCAATATCTCCATATTTGGATTTAAGATATAACATTCTCCAAGGACAAAATTCCTCCAAAGTGTTCTTTTGGGAACTCCATATGGGGAATTTTCTTGGGATTTTTTGGGTTTTTTGGTGGGTTTTTTGTTTGTTTGATTTTTTTTTTTTTCTGAAATAGATCTTCCTGGGGACTATGAGATGAAATACAGAGACTAGATAAAATATTTTCCCGTGTGGAGATGGCATTATCCAGGCCACAGGGATTGAGAGTTAAGTTTCTTGTCTCTGGTAGGATGCTTTGCTTCTCTAACTGTTTCCATCAGGAAGAGTTTAGGCACATTTGAATTTATGAGGAGATTTTCCATTGATTAGTTTGATCAAAATTGGCTCCTGGATCATACTGTCTGAACCTACCTAGGATCTCACATTTTAATTTACTGCATTAGACCTACAGTTTCTCTTTTCCCATACACCTAGTGCTAGGTGTTTACATAGAAAAAGAATGCATTTTTAACAGAAAGGCAAATATTTTCCAGAAAGGCAGTTGAATGCTGAAAACACAATGAAAGAAATGAAAACCCCCTCATCTGGAGCTCATTTTGCATGATCTGTTGTTCACAGAGAACAGGCATCATTTGGCTTTATTTTTACCCTAGAATTTAATGCCTTTTGTGCAAAATGTAGAAGTTAATTGGTAGCTAACTCACTTTGATAGTGTGTTTGCTGTGCTTGGGGGACATATTTTCCCCAATTGCCACATTTTAAATAGATTTTCCCTTGCAGGGCTTACTTGTAGCTTGTCATTACAACTTGGAAAAATTTACTACCTTTCCTCCATGCAGGTAAGTGCTCCCAACATGCTTAATAATGAGATATCATATGTGTATGTATATATATATATACAAAGGAAAAGAGAGTAGAGAAAAAAGCTCTCAACTGTGAAGGATGTAGCAAGTAATTGCTCACAAGTTGGACACAGGCATATAAATTTTCAAGATGTATGAGGTGGTTTCTTAAGAAAAAGTTGAAGGAGTAACTCTCTGTATATTCAAAGCATTCATTTCTGTCAGAAATGTTAAATTACTGTATGACAATTTCTGTTCTTACATTTTGCTGTGCATTATTGGTAGGAAGCTGCTGAACATTTAGTATTGGGAGTTTTATCAGGAAAGAAGATGACTCAGCTCTCTCACTTGGTCCATCAAAACACTTTGATGCACACAAAACTATGCCTGGGTTTTATTGACATAAAAACCTGTCAGGGATTCAGCATCAGAGGTTACTCGTCATTTATAAGATTTGGACTTTAGAGAGAAACTCCAGGTATAAAATTCAGTGAGAAGAGTTGAATATTCCTCTAGGAGATATTATTATCCAGCCCCTAGTATACTTAGTATACTATTAATTAGTATTATCAATTAATAATTTACAGAAACGTTATAACTTCTAAACTATTGCAGATGACAGTTACATGGAAATTTTGAGGGGTTTGTCAGACTTTGCTTGTTTGTTTGTTTGGTCTCTCCAGCAACTGGACAAATCTTGAGCTCTTTAAAGAATTCAATTCTTGGTGGTGTGGTGGTTATATTTTGTTTTGTTTTAAACTTTCAGTTGTAATTGGAGAAGTCATCAGAATACAGCTCCTTATGAAATGCATACTCCTCCATGAGAATTTTGTCCCTGAGATAAAAAGGACTTAGCTGAAGTCATATTTCTGTTTCTTAACTACGATGAAGATAACTGAAATGCTAACATAAAGCCAACTTTTTGCAGCACAATATTCTTCTTCATTTTTCATTTAAATCAGGATCAATCTTTAGAAAAACACACAAAGCCCACCTTGACATATGCAATGCATCAAGACATATTAGAGGTGTTGCCCTGGAGAGTTCTGCACGTGTGAGTGGAAAGCAGGAGTTTAACAAGCTAAATATCTGAAACTGGGTGAATAGGTAAGAGACAAGGCTATAATTCATTGTGTCTTCACCATTGTGTCACACCATGTTCTTCCCTCTATCTGTATAAAGAGAAAACCCTCTAGGGATATTCAAACTCAAAAAAAAAAAAAAAAAAAAAAAAAGAATTTTAAGTCCAAAAAAGATGATAATAATGTGAAAGCATTGGCTTGAAATGAAAAAGCCCTAAGCTTTTAAAACTTTACAATGTTTAAAGTTTAAAGAATTTGCATGAAACTGCCATTAGTTTACCATAACCATTATTGCAGCTAACAGCAGTTCAATCATATGTCTTAAATCTGGGATTTTGACAGCTCAGGGAAATTATCATTCTAAATAAGTAACGTGAGCAGCTTGTTAAGTAATCCAGAAGAGTAGTGAATTCTCTTTTGTTTTTTTGAGGAGAATTCTCCACTGGTGTCCATGTAGTTTTCCATCAGATGGCAAACATGTCCCCCACATTTTCCCCACCCTCCATGAGCCCCAAGTGTGTTTCTGAGTTAGTGCATCCCTTGATGTGAGAAATTGCCTAAAAATGTTACAGAAATATGGCTTAACAGACCGGTCTGACTGTCTAGGTTAATATTCCCTCAGGGCTCCTGCAGAAGTCCAGCAGATGTGTCTCCTGGCAGAAAATCAGCCAAGATAATGAGAAAAGACTTCAACTTCCATATGCTGGTATCAGCCCGGATTTAATGTCCTTATCTGAGTGCTTCCCTTCATCAAAACTTCTGTAGCACTCTGGCAGGTTTCTCAGTCTCTTCAAGAGATGTTCTCAGAAAGGCTGGCAATGTGTAGTTACTCTGCTGCCTTTGCTTTTTTGCATCTATGTCTTTGGCCATGGTGAGCTTAAATAGAAAACATATTCTATACTTCCTCTCACCTCTCATGTTTGAGAGTGACCAATATCAGTGAATACAGCTGAATGTATACTTTTTGCTAATAAATGCAACCCTGGCTGGCTTTAACAGAAGATCTGCATTTGTCTTAAAGGTGAATTAGTTCTAAGTCTTTAACCTAAATACCTCATTTGATGCGTATTAGAATAATCAGGGTATATTATTTATCCAGCCCCCAAGAAGAGCCTGAGTTTTGTGAGAAATACTAGCAGGTGATCTAAGTGTTCTTATTTTATATTTGTAGAAGAGACTCAAATCTTCAAAGGCAGGTGGATGGCAAGATTCAGGGGATATCAAGAGTATGCTGAGGGGAAGTCTGATTCAAACCTGAGTCTAGTTTTTTTCAATTTTGCCAATGTCTTCTAATATTCTAAAAACTTCTGGGATTTCAAATCCCGAATTCCCTCAAAATAGGGAAGGAATTTGGAGGGAAAATGAATTTATTCATGTTGTGTCCTTTTTTAAATGTTCTTTTCTTAATTATGAACAATTTCAAAGGTTGATAATTCCTTACTGGAATAAGAACATAAGAACTCTGAGACTGGTTCAGACTAACAGTGCGGTGGAAGTCTTGATCCTTTCTGTCTGAATGCATAAAAACCCCATGAAAAGCATTCATAGAAAAATCTCTTGCTGAGACAGGTGCTAACAGTAGCAGAAACTGTTGCAACTGCATTGCAGAAAGTTCTATACTCCTGCCTTTCTGATGTGGCCATAACTGCTTTACTCCAACCTCACTGCCTTCTTGGTCTACAAGAGCCCTGCTGCTTCTGCCTGGCATGGATTAGACACAGGCTTGGTTTTTCTGGAGGAAAGAAACCTTCCCTTAGCAAGGTTGGCAGAGTACATGCCACTTCGAGCCTGAGGTTTGACACAGCTGATCTCAGCTCGCTGGGGCAGAACAGTTTTCGCCAGGGAACTCATGGCAATGTCAAACATATTTTAGGTACGAGGAAAAAGACCTGGCAAGGGGAGATATGCCCAAAGTCACACAGTAAACCACAGACAAAGGTGGGACTGAATCTATTTGCTAACCCCAAGTCAGGACACTGACCAGAGCTCAGGATATTGTCTGGAGTCAGGCAATGCCAGGGCAAGGTGCTGCTTGGACATCAGGCTATTATTATTTTCACAGGACAGTGTGCAGATATTCACTTGCCATTTTGACAGGAGCTAAATTCACGGGAAGCTGTGCTCTGCAGAATTGTTCCTTCCTGATGACAAGCTACTACAACTAAGCAAGGTTCTAGAAGGTCAAGGGGTCACCCAAAGGCATCTCAGCTCCAATGTCTTGAGTGTCACTGTTAGCTCCTTGTCCCTCCCCTCCCACTCATATTTTTACAGTGATTCTCCCCCTCTACTCTGCTCTCACAAGACCCCATCTGGAGTGCTGCATTCAGATCTGATCCTCCTTGTCTAAGAAGGACATGGAACTGTTGGAGCAAGTCCAGAGCATGCCATGAAGTTGGTGAGGGGACTGGAGCACCTCCCCTGTGAAGACAGGCTGAGAGAGTTGGGGCTGTCCAGCCCAGAGAAGAGAAGGTTGCCTTGAGGCCTCACAGCAGCCTTCCAATGTCTGAAGGGGGCCACGGGGAAGATGGAGAGGGAATCTTCTTCAGGAACTGTAGTGATAGGACAAGGAGTGTGGGTTCAGACTGAGAGAAGAGAAAATTGGTTTGGATATTTGGAAGAAGTTCTTTACTGTGAAGGTGGTGAGGCACTGGAACAGATTGCTCAGAGAATCCCATCCCTGGCAGTGTTCAAGGTCAAGTTGGACAGAGCTTGGAGCAACCTGCTGTCATGGGAGGCTTCTCTGCCCTTGACAGTGGGGGCTGGAACTGGATAATCTTTAAGGTCTCTGCCAATCCAAACCATTCTATGATACTATGATACTAAGTGTTTATTTTTGGATAAATGTTTGAAGTGTTGTTGTTATACTTTTGCATGAAGAAGCAATTTTAAATGTAGTATTGGGAACATATTCAGACTACAGACTACTAAAATTTTCAGGGGAATATTTTTCTTTTGGATGGAGTCAGTTTTTTTCTACCACTCAATGAGTTGGAATTTAAGAAAATAACTTAATAGTTCCCCCTACTCCTGTCACAAATTTCAGATAAATCTTTATAGTGGGACAAATATTGAACTCTAAGCTATTTAGTGTCCAATGGAGACCTATTGTAAAGAAAGAAAGAAAATCACTTTTTTTATATAGTGATTTGATGGCTATATCTTGGCTTCTTTAAAATTTATTGTATATATTGATGCCTTGACGCATCTGAGGACTGGACTATTTGGGAAAGTCTGAGGCAATTGTTTTCCCAGTGGTGAATAAGGGTTCCAAAGACACCCAGATGTTTTGTCTACATTAAGACTAAGCATGTGAGTTTCCAGACCTGAATTTTATAGACACTAGACTAAACTAGAGTTTAGTTATCTTGCTGACTATGAAACTCCCTCACTTCAAAGGCAGTTTCATTTATCTTTTTTTTCCTTTCTTTCTTTTCTCCTTCTTCCATGTCAGCTTGCCTATCAAATGCTAGATGGTGCAAATGGGCAGTGCACTTGCATTTAACTACTTCTTATAAAAGATAGAAGAGAAATAAATCCAGATTCTCTCTCATCAATTCACTTACACAGTCTTTTTTTTTCTCTCTCTCTCTCTGAGAAAGAGCCCAACTGTTTGAAATTTAAATATACACAGTCAATTTTAATATAATGTTCTTTCTCTGCAAATGAGATTATATTATTCACATGTTCTAGGAATCTTTAGACTTTTTTTCTCATGTGCTTTCTTTGTCATCCTTCATTCTAACAATGCCAAAGCCCATGAACAACTAGTCTTCTTTATTTTAATAGCAATCCTAATCACAATGCTGTATTACATGAGGGACTAGAAACATTTATTTTTCTTATGCCTCTTCCAAACTGCTCCCAAATATCAGATGATGAATAGTCACAAATATTAGACTGAAGTATATTTAAGTTCTGAATCTTTTTGTATGAAACATGAATAGTAAAAGAGATTGACTGACTAAAATACTAAACCCTACAACCTTATCAAACATTACCATAAAGGAGCAAAAATAGCACAAAAAGAAAATTATTCTTTGTTCACAGATCTTTAGGATTTTTGCTTTGAAACTGAAATTGTTGGAACAGGAGAACAGAGCAGATGTTGTATATGCTAAGTCCTAAGAGGTGCCTGATGTGATGTATTCCAGTATCTATCACTGAAACAGCTGAATACACTAATGATTTAAACAAGTGATTTTATGGTTTTATAAATGTATAGCTCTTTGTCATGAAAGCAGCCTCAATCCTTTTATCTTAAGGGTTGAACTAATCTTACTATGTGATTTAATTACTTTCAAAGGTTTTGTACCATTACATTTACATCTACTGCATTTAGCTCTGAAGTAAATAGCAAAAACCAGACACTAACAGCTTCAGTTTATAAAGGCAACATCCACAAATTCCTGTTAAAGAGTTTTTTTCGTATTTGATAAAAAAATAAATGCTACATATAATTAAAGAAAAATGTCCTTCACAAGACATCAAAAAACCAGAACAATTAAACCATTGAAGTTTTGCTTTCCTTCAAGTTCTGATGATTGTTAGCCCTCTATACCTTTGTCTCAAACATTCAACTGTATTTCAGCAGATACATTACAGTTTTTTGAGATTCTTAAACTCTCATTTTGAATTTTGTAGCCTTTACGTTGTCAGTACTATAACATTATTATTTTCTCCAACTCTTCAGTTATTGCATTCATGTATCACTTTGAAATTTACAACTTATTTAATAGTATTTTTATTTTTTATGATTTTTCTACTCCTAACTTTTAAAAATATCTGAGGGAACATGTTTAGGTTTTATCCAAAATAAAAACAAACTAAAAATGTACCTAGCTAAATTATTGCCTTCATTTTGACCATAGAGACCAATGAAACAAAAATTATTTTAGTTCAATACAAATTACAATATCAGAATAATATCAACAATATAAAGCCAGCTTTATGATCTTCCTGTTTCACATGCTTCTGGTTACAAATGCAGAAATGCAGAAATCTGTGATATTCTTTGTTTTGCTATATATCAGGAGAGCAGACTGGGATTAGAGTGTGGATGTAATAGCTCATATTAAAGAAGAAAAAAAGAGGGTTGCTGTATTTTAGGAGTATGTTTTTAAAATTACGACTGAGTTTTTGAGGATGGAATAGGATTCAATGTCACTGTGACATTTTATACTAAATATGGATTTGGATCTTTCAGATCATGGATGGAAAATCTCATATTTATAGCAACTTTCAAGATTTCAGATCATTTCAGACCCAAGTTTGGCAATAACTCCTTGCAGATGAAGGTTGGTTAACCTAAAGTATAAGACATTTATTGCAAGGTCATGTCTAAATGAATTAAGAATCTCTCATCAATGTGGTTTAGGTCTAAAAAGGGCTTCAGAATGAATCTCCAAAACATTCTGAAAGAGTGACCCAGCTATGAGGACATTGAGTAGTTTAACAAATTTTCCCATGTCCTCTTGATGAAACTGTCAACAGGTGAGGTACATCAGAAATGTTCAACTTCAGATAGCCTCCTATAATCTAAAAGCTGATGATCTCTTCAACGCTAAGATTTTCACCCATATGTTTTCCTTTCACATCAGGGGTGGCTGTATTCTGGCCAAATAGTGACATTCTCAGCCCATTTAGTCCTGAGGCAAAGAATTTCAGACCACTAGGAATTTATCAAATCCTGTTCCTCATAGGCTGCTGAAGGTCAGTCTCAAGGCACAAGACTAGGACAAATTAAATAAGCGTGTGCTGACTAATTCCTCTAACAGCTGGTCTGAGGCTGAGGACAGCCTGTTGATTTACAACTTTTTCAGTCTAGCATTTCACAGTAGCAGTAAGTGCACTCTTAGAAGATGGTTTTCAGCAGAGATTTTCTTTTTGTAGAGGAAAATGTTTATTAGGAATGCAAAATTTAACATCAGCTCAGAAGTTGAGCATTGTCTTAGCATTAATAATTTTTGGCAGAAATTAGGGAGAGGTTATTTACCAGAATCTTGAG
>JAWWMU010000153.1:104106840-104119402 GCA_035048155.1 Cinnycerthia olivascens
GGAATGCAAAATTTAACATCAGCACAGAAGTTGAGCATTGTCTTAGCATTAATAATTTTTGGCAGAAATTAGGGAGAGGTTATTTTCCAGAATCTTGAGTGCTCTTGTCATATTACTAAACCAAAAAACCAAATAAGCAGATACGTGCACTGTCATATAATCACTCTGATATGCAATTATCTCTATAGGAAGCCAAACCTTTGTAAACCAAAGCAATAAAAAATCTGCTCTTAGGGAATATATTTAAGTTAAGGGACAGATGGGAAAATTCATGGAGTCGGAGGGACCTAGACATAATGCAGTAGATTCAACACATCTATACACCATGCTCTTCATTCACAGGTTTGAAGATGCTGAAGGTGGTCTGAAAGGTAGAAGCAATTCATAAAGGTTTTGTGAGGCAGTCAAGGATCCCAAAGTAAGAAAAAAGCAAGACTTGCTGTCCCCATCACCAAGGAGTTATAAAGATATGGTAGAAAATTACCTCTGGCTTCACTTAGTGAAGGACAAAGAGTACCTTTAAAACTGTCTCCTATCTCCATAAACTGCAATTTTTCCAGATGGAGCCTATTCAATTGGGAAAAAGACATGTGATGAAGGAGACAGTTATTTTGCACTATTGCCTAACAAGCTAGATGTTTTTGTTTTTTTTTTCTGAACTCATAAAGCAACTCATCTGTAAAATTTCAGTCCATTTCCCTAAATGTAAGTGATTTGGTATTTTACAGTAAGAAATAATGACCATGTTCATTTATGAAGCGCCCCCTGCCAGCACACTGTAGGTGCCACATGGATTAACTCTAATCAGAACAACCAACAACAATTAAAACATCATTAAATATTCTATACACAAAAGCCCCCAAACCAAACAGAGAAACATTATCATAAAAGTCATCTAAGTCTACAAACATTAAAAGTTAGTGTAAATCTGCCATCTCTGTGCATCTCTCCACTGCTTGCATTTCATAGTAAGCTGCTAATAGAGCAAACATAAAATTCTGAAATTACTCTGTCTTAGTCTGACCACAGTGCATGCCAAAGGCTGTGAGCAAACTGAATAAATATTAAAGGGATTACTCTGTCCATTCATAGAATCATTAAAGTTGGAAAAGACGTCTGAGATCATCAGATCCAGCTTTCTTTCCTTTATCTCCCGCACTGGGACATCCCCTGTACTTGAGTCATGGGATACCAGGAGTAGAAAGACTGGGCTCACCAGAACTGCAAACAGAAATTCTGTAAAATCAAAGCAATCCATCAATCTGGAACTGTTCTGGTTAATTTATGTTTTTACTGTGGCTTTCTGGATTGTTTTTTGGGAATAGAGGAAAAAAAAGCATTATTTGTTTCCCAACTCACTCCCTGAGGCAGCAGAGTACAATACCTACAAGGACAGAGTCCAGAATGGGCAACAATGAACACAGAGACAATACCTTGATTTGGAGCCTGTTTTGTGCTTTTAGTTTCACAGTGAAGTTTAATTCAACTATCAGGTTGGATCAGCAGAGAATTATTTTCATTGAGCTAATGAGGACCATTAAAATTCTTCTTCGGCACTTCTCATGTTCCTGTTCTTAGGATGCCCTAGAAGTTTCTTTTGGAGGGTCCTTAGTCTCAGAGGAACTCGGAAATCCACAATGCCCTTGAAATCACACTCTTGTTTTCACTGGAGTTTAAATCAGATCATCAGAGTATGGATGTAACTGAAAAGCAATTTTCAAAGAAAAAGACTTTTCTGTTGTGAATCCTTCAGCTGTGTACTGGATAATATGGGAAAAATTTGCCTTTATAAATCACAGTGAAATTATGGAACTGGATTTCATAAGTATCAAAGAGCCTTTTTCAGCATTAAATTGATCCTCGAATTCAAGATATATCAAGAAGTTTCATTTAAAAAATGCTGGAATACAAGTCCTACCCTGTGTAGTAATGCTGTACCTTGTCTTTCATCTTTATGAGCTGGCCCAGAGAATAATGAGCTGTCATAAAATGTGTTGGGTAATTGGCATTCATTGCCTATAAAACTGAAACCTATAGTAAATAACACACAAATATTAATCCATTTTGTTTTGTTGCGGGACTTAGAATGAATGACATAAGAAAGGCTTCAAAGTTATGAGACAGCAGTATAGGAAGAAAACCCCAAAAAGCCCTCTGGAATGTGATATTCATCTTGAAAATCGGGAGCATTTCAATATTATTTCAGTACACCATTGGTTTCTGTGACTGCTTACATGCAGAACGCTCCATGGTCTTCCATGTGCCTGGGGTACACCACCCAAAGTGGCTTTAGGTTAACAGGTAGAATAAGGCTTATTACACTATAAAATACTTGATTTATCACTTGTTTGTTCCATGTCAATATAATTAAAGCTGAAAAGTGCTGATAGCTCTTGAACATCTGTCTTTAGCTTTCATATTCTTCACAGTCTGTTGATTGGGTTATGTTTTGTATTATTTCAGTGTCCACAACTGTCTAGTGAAATGGGAGAGAGCTCGTATGAAGTGGTGAGCTGAAGTCAGAAGCAGCACTTCATTTGTTTTTTACGTTAATAGACTGTGACAGCTTCAGCTCTGAACAAATTGTTTTCAGTTGTTTGATGGGTCTCAGCTGCTCTGATCTGGAAGGTGACCAGATTTTCTCTTAGTTGAAAAGTAAGAACTGTTGGAGTAGAGTTGGAGTCTTTTCACTTTTTCCTAACATATCATCAAAGTCCTTCAAATCTTTTAAAGTTCTAAAGCACCAAATCTCATGAGAAATTAGAGGTTATAATGAAATATTATCCACACACAGGAAGGCCAGTGATCTATAGACCTAAGTGTCACATCACATTTTCTCTTTAAAAATTTAAATAAGTTTGTTTTATAGGATTTCTGCTGATAAAGATCCCATTATTCTGTTTTTCAGGAAGCTGACACTGAAATATTCACCCTTAGCTAAAAGATATTTTTTGATTGGAATTATTCACCTTTTAATGTGTTCTACATACCTCTTTATGCATATTTTTAGCATCAAAAATAATTCATATTTTGGGAGTTCAAAACAAGGAATATTTCTCAGATTCTGCAGCAGAAATGTAGGAATGCCTGGAAAGCAATATTTAAAATAGAGAACTAAGGTTTGAAGAGAAGAATGGAGTTCTTCCAACATAATACCATCCTGTCTATTCTTGGAAATCTGTGTTTAAAAAACACCTAGATCTAGACTGTCCATGGGGGTTGAGACACTATGTGACACTGTTGTTAGAGAACTACTCTATAAAAGTTAGAAATAACGGAAAGGTCAAAAATCAATGAAATCTAAAAAAGAGACTGAAGCAGAGGATAAAACTAAGGTATTTCAATTTTGGCAAACAAAATCAAGATTATTTTTTTAGACTTATGCACAGAAAATCCTTCAGTAAATTGTCTGGCTCTCTAATAATGTGGAAAAATAAAAATTACCTGGAATATGAACAAAAACCCCCCAAAAACTAAAGTCTCTGTTACCTTATAAAAGGCTTTATCTTTAATATACTGTATTATAAATTTTCCCCACAAGGAATTTGCATCAGTGGCTCTTAATAAGTAACAGGAAACTCATTGAGCTTAGGAACAATACTGTTTACTAGTAGCCCAAATAATCTCATTTCTATGGCTGCCAGACAGATTTATTTATTGAAAGCTGCATTGCTCTAGAAGCTTAAAAATTCACCTCAAGGTAAAGTTATGTTAAAATATAATTAACCATTTTTTTTGCAGGTCATAATTATTTTTCCTTGTTTTAGCTTCCACAATAACTCCAGAGGAGCAACCTACTCTGTCTGTTTCTGAAGTACAGGGGTTTTCAATCAAATTGGAAGCACTTGCAACTCCTGAAGTAATCTATTACCTCCTTACCATTTGAAACATTCAGCAACAATAGGAAATAGTGAAGGAGAACAAGAAAAAAAAGTCAAATATTCAGCTGTATCCATGAGAATATATGAAATCCTTGTTATATTTTTCTTTCATTCCGGCAAGGATTTCAAATTGACATTTTAGAAGGAGAAAAGGACAGTAGCTCATCATCTACTGTAAACTACTGGTTTATTTTATTTTCTTAATTTTCTCCATAGCTGTGCTTTATGAAACATGTAATATAAAAACACTAAAGATGGAACAGATACTTTGTTGGTCTATTTTCCTGACATTTCATTGTTTATACAAATATGGGAATTCATGTTTCCCTCTTAGACCATTGAGAACATAATTCACTTCAACTTCGTTAGAGTTTATAACACTGCTGCTTAACACCAGCAACTGAAATGTATATCTTATTTTCTCTAAAGGGAGTCCAAAACTACAGAATGAATCCAAGATAGTTTTATCCTATTTCTTTTTCAATATTTCTCTAAAACTACTATCACAAGAAAGTCCTTGGGCATAAAGAAAAGCATTGTGTGGAAATAAATAAAAAAAAAAAAAAAATAAAAGCTCTGAAAAGAAACAAAAATAAGCAGAAATTTGAAGGAAAATGTTTTCTATTTTGACATAGAAATAAGGACAGGTTTATTTTACAGTTACAGAAGTCACAAAAATATCTTTAGATTTTTTACACAGAAAACAAAAAAATATAAATTTAATAGTAACTACCTATTTTCATTAGGAAAATCTTAGGTTTTGTATTCGGATAGAATGAGAAGGATAAAAAGCTTAAGCTGAGAGTGCTGTGTAAGGATAACTCCCAGTTTGTGCCAGATGACCCATTGCTAACAAGGCTAATGTCTAGGCTGGTGAATGATCTGAGTCCTGACCAGAAATGTTTATGGTCTTCACCTGGAAAATGAAAGTATTTCACAGCCAACCTGGACATCTAAGAAAAAGCAGCAGATCATTTAGAGTACAACCTCTGCATCACAGTCCTTGTGGGACTCTGATAAGTCCGTGCATCTCAGAGAGGAAGCTGTGTGTTTGTCTCATGCTTACAGATACTCCTGGCTGTCCTAGTGGCTGCATTAGTTCTGATTTAAGACAATATCTAGATTATCCAGAGAACAAAGACAAGGGGGTGACGCCCCTCTCCGCTCCCATGGATTTTCCAGTTTTCATAGGATCCCTAGAAAAGAGTTAATTGCAGAAGTGTACAGTCTCCAGTCTTCCCATTTGTTTCTAGAGTTGAGAAAATAAAAGCAGAAAAAAACCAAAGCAAAAGCAACAAAACTTTAGTCATTCTGGGTATGGTGTGGAAATGAACATCGAAGTGTCCCACTTTGCTTCTCAGAGTCGCTGAAAAAAAAAAACCGACATGCCTTTTAAAGTGTACCAAAGCATCTATAAAAAAACGTAATTATATATTTGGGAAGGGAGGAAAGGGACTGATGTGTGGAATGGTAAACAGCACACACTTACAGCCAACTCTATAGATTTCAAATAACCGATCTTGTAGGAAATAATGAGCTATCTGCTAAGAAAGGGAAAAACAGAGGAACTGGTAATAAACAAACTCCAGCTCCCATGTGTGACCTGGTACAGTACAATATAGTTTAATTCTATTACTTGTCATTCACGCTGAAAACAAATTTACAATTTTCTGCAAATATAATGGGAATGTTCCCAGAATGCGTGAGTGCAGAAAAGAATGGGGTATTTCTGTCAAATGAAACACTGCAGTGTTTGTCTCCAAACAGAAAGCAGAATGACTTGATATGTTTGCTCAGGAGAGATATTTGATTCACACACAAATCATAAATCCAGAAGGGACTGTTGTGATCATCTGGTCTGTCTTCCACATAAACCAGGCCAAGGGACTTCTCTCAATCAAATCCTGCTCAGGTCAGTCTATATGTAAAAGACTACTGCAAAACAGGATAGTTGTTGCTTGCTGTCGGTATTGATGGAGTAATCAGTTTAATTTGTAGCTAAGATACAGATCAAATATTAAGAAAATCCTTTCTACTGTAAAGTCAGTTAAATACTGGAACTGGTAAGCCAGTGATCCTTTTTGAATCTGCCACTGGAGGTTTTTAAGAACAGATAAGCATGGTGTGCATATAGAGGACGTTGTCTCATTGCCAGGGTTGGACGAAGGGGATGAAAAGATTAAATGTCTCTTTAGACTCTTTCCAGCTCTGCATTTCAATGGAAAAGAAACCTTTGTTCCTCAGTAGTTGTGGAACATTGCATAGACTGAATTCACTCAAGGAGGATTTAGGAAGTAGGTTTCAGGGCTTTTGAGGAGAACTTTCTCCCTCCTTCATTTTGCAAGCTGAAATGACGTGATAGTTCCATATTGCAGGATCTTGATCTATATTTGTCCATTGTTGTATACAATACCTACAACTACGGGGGATTACAGGAATATAGTAGGAAATCCAAAGCAGCATAATAATTTCCTGTTTCTTTCCTAAGCAGGTACCAGTTAAATTCTCAGTGAGGTAGTTTATGTTAACATAGCTGAATTGGTCAGTAGACTGCATAGCCAAACAATCTTCAGAAAAGCAGAGAAATTTCCATACTGTCAATAGAAGTTACTAGTGTCCTTCATTCGTTTTAATCATCATTATATTTAAATAAAAGACCACCATTGTTCATTGCCTTTACTTTCCATTTTTGCATATTTGTCATAACTTTGATATACTATCAAATTTTTTTTAATCCTTCATTGATTATTTGTTTTATTTTTAGTCCTTCTGGTATTTTGCAGCTTTGGATTGTCCTAGATTTTTTTGTGAAAAGAGCTCTCCTTTAAATTCTAAAATTTTATCACTCAGTCTCCTTATACATCCCTGTGGTCTTGGAAAACAAGGTCAGAGTAAACAGATGCACTGAATTTAAGTTTTGTGTGTCTCTTCTGGCACTATAAAATCAAAATGTATCCCTTATTCAACTCTTATTAAAATGAAAAAAGCTTCAGTAAATTCCTTTTATTTTTTCCCAGTTAAGGACCCCATCTAAGTTAATTATTTTTGTTAATTACCATCTGTATCTTTTCCAGTAAAAGCATGAAGTTCTGAGATAATCTATCCAGAACTACTCTAACATCTAAGGACAAACCTTTATTCACAGAATGATTTTAACACTGTCATTACTATATTTTAGTTATATATCTTAAGTTTATTAATAACAATATTAAAATTTTACTTCATATTTAAATGGATCTTGTGTAAACTTTGGTCACCTTTATCAATGGAGTTCTATCCAAGGGCTGAAACTGCTGTAGTTGGAGTCTGTGAGAGCTTTTGTTCTGTCGTGAAAAGTACAAGAGAGTAAGCGAGCCCAAAAGATGCCCTCTTCAGACCACAAAAATAAGAGTTGTATTAAATTAGTCTCAGCAGGAGTTCTTAGGCTTGATGAACAAAAGAACCCAGGATCAGAATGGCAATGAGTTGAATTTGAGCACTCTGCCATTTCTTGTGTCTAAATTCACCCTGAATGAGAGGAAATCTTCAGGAACCTCTCTCCACTTGTATTTGCAGTCATTAAACTTCTCCTGGCACCTAAACTAATCATGCTGTCTCTGAGAAGCAGCAGAGGTAAAGAACATACAAGGCTTAGACCTTATAAATGGCTTATGTGGGTCTGTGTAAGCTGAGTTCAGATGCCTGCTCATCCTCAGTTTAGAGGTTTAAACTTTGGCTTTAATAACTGTTATGTAAATCACCCATTGTCTGCTTGGACTCAATACTTGTAATGAACCTGCCCACTCTGTACTAGGTAATTGAACACTCTCTGAATGGAGAGAAATAGCAAAAATTCAACTTCTCAGTATTTAAGGCATTGGTTAACAATATGAGAATGGTAAGTTCCCAACTTCTGTTTGGTGCATACCTCATTATTTTCATAAACAAGCCTGAGCAGGGAATATTAAACAGACACAGCCTGCCACAGTGAATGGCCCAGTAATATCCCCAGGGAAGGGAATAGCTGTGTCTAGCTGAGCCCAGTCCAGCTGAGAAGAAATTTCTGAACCTGAAGGACAGTTTTCCACAGATTTGATGCATGCCCTAATCACTGGGAAAACAATATTTCCTCTTTATTACATTGTAAAGGAAATTAAGTGTATATTCCTACAGTCTATAAACAAAACACACATAGGAATTACAGAGTTTTGATAATGGCATGACTTTAAGGAAAAATAGGTACAAGTAGAAGAATGCAGACAATACCTTAAAGCAGAAAGCAACTTTTCTGACTCTGCCAAGCACTTTTAAAGTATACTGAAGGGTAAGAAAAACTCCTGTATCTCTATACCTCACTGTATTTACACTGAGGACTTACTTTAACAATTGACAACACCTAGCTGAATTATTGTGTTAGAAAATATGCCAGCCAGGCCTGGAAATTCTATTAAATGCTGGGGCATGACTTGACCTTGGTCCTGTATTTCTTTATTTCTCTCTGCTTTCAGAAGTGTTTATCCATCTGCAGCCTGTGAACATCAACAAAATTCCCCAGATTCTCTACTTCTAGCTCTCTGCTGCAGCCTTTTCTTCTCTATAAAACCCATAAATAGAGACAAATTCAGAAAGGGACACAATTAATTGCCGACAGCTTTCTGAAAGGATTGCACTTAGCTTCTGATGGAGAACAGCTGTGGTGCACACTCTAATACACGCCACGGATGGGAAAGCATGGTTCCAGCTGGCTGAGGACAGCCACAAGGTCATTCATCAGTGAATACACTCTCTCTCAAGTGTCATGTGACAGAACCAAAAATTGTCAAGAGTTTTGAGTGAATCTGCCTGTACCTTTTCCCTACATAAACACTCCAAAACCCTGAGGGTTTCATTTTTCCAAGCTGCAACGCAATAATTTTTGAGAGTGAAATCTCAGATCTGTTTGGGGGGAAAAAAAAAAAAAAAAGAAAAAGTATGTGGTCTACACTGATTTAATGTGAGTTTTCCCCTCCAGTCTCCTTTTCCAGTCTAAAAATATTTGCTGCATCTGTCGTTTGCAAAAAATTTTGCTGAACATCTTGTAGACAAAGAAAATGTCTACCTTAGCTATGCATCTGCATGGATGCAAACATGAATAGAAACATGGCCAGCAGGTTGAGGGAGGGAGTTCTCTCATCCTGCTCTGCTTTTGTGAGATTCCACTTGGAATTTGCCCCCACCTCCAGGGTTCTCAGTACAAAAAAGATGTGGACCGGTTGGAGGGAGTCCAGGAGGAGGTCCATGAGTAGTATCAGAGGGCTGGAACACCTCTCCAGTCTCCAGTGAAGAAAGGTTGGGAGAGCTGGGGCTGCTCAGCCTGGAAAACAGGAGGCTCCTGAGACGCCTTAATTCAGGCTTTCAGAGCTTTAATAGAATTTATAAGAAAGGTGAAGACTTTTTGCCAGGGTCTGTGGTGACAAGGCAAGTGACAATAGCCTAAACCTTAAAAAAAGTAGATTCAGACTGGATAGAATGAAAACATTTTTTACAATGAGGATGGTGAAGCACTGGTACTCATTTCCCAGAAAAAATTGTGTATGACACACATGTTAAATTAGGCATTGAGTAATCTGATCTAGTGGAAGGTGTCCCTGCCCATAGCAGGGGAGTTGCAACAAGATAACCTTAAAAGGTCCCTTTCATCCTAAACCATTCTCTGATGCAATGTCACTGCTTGGGCAATCTTTTATTTTGTTCCAAACCAGATGGAGAATCTCTGCTTTCGACATGAGCACAAAGACATGGGCACTCATGCTCACTGGTTGCAAATTTTGGTCCATCAGATATAAATTTTATCCCACATGGAATGAGAATTGGCCTTTCTCCTTGCCTCCCTCCTTTCCATGGCATGAGAGTAGAACTGATACGTAAGATACTCAGTGTTGAATTATTTGTTTAATTTTATAAAGGGAGGAAATAATTTCACTCTGCTGGGTCTATCTTCGCAGCTTTCACTCACAGTTCCTCATCTCTCTCTGCTGCCCAGGCAAAATCAGCCAATGAAGCCAACAAGTACCCTTGCTTTCTTTTGTCAATGTCATACTTCTAACAAAATATTGCCTGTACTGAGCTTTGAGCTAGGTAATAATCAGGTAGTTTGCAACTTGAGTCACTATCATGACTCTTTTTATTTAGGTATATGATGCAGCATCATTTATTTTAAGCAATTGGAACCAAGGCTGGAGGGTTATGTTCCTATAACTGGTGAAATCTTTTAACTCCTCTGACCTTCAGTTTACTCACTTATAAAACAAATAAAATAGTAAATGTTATTTTTATTATTTATTATATTCTGAATATTTTTAGTGCATTGGAATACCATATATGGAAGGAACCTAAACCTACTACTGTCAAATAGTGATGCTCAGTAGAGAGTAGGAGGTTCAAGATTAATTCAAGACTAATAAAGTATTTCGCTATCATTCTATGTTATGTTATTAAGACAAATAAGAGCAAGACTTTTTATTCTTAGAAATGAGGGGGAAAGTCCAATCTTACCACCAGTGGGAAAAAAATTGCAATATATTAACTGGTCTTGTTTTAAAATGCTATCATTGCAGCTTATATTGATTAATTCACAGATGTAATTTATTTTTTATCTTTAATTATGGTACACTTCTATTGTGATGACCAATCATGCATATCATTAGCAAGTATGGCAAGGCTTTCAAACGAAGATGAGATTGATGACTTTTCACTTACTGATGTAAATGAATCACCAAGTGAAGCCACTTCAAGGAATGTATTAAAGAACACAAGTCAAATCTCTGGTTTTGTACACACACTGTCGCATTAAATAAACTCATACTTCATTTGTGCAGTGGGTGAAGAAAGCTAATTAAAATGAGTAAAATTTCAGCTGCAGCTTCTGGCATTGTTAATCAGTAAACAAAGTTGAAAACTTCAAATAGGGCTGGCTTCAGAGTCCAGTACACTTGTAAAAACAGACCAGAAACCAAAGCAGAAGGAAATAGCAACATTGAAAATAACATTGAAAGTGAACTTGAAAAGTTATTAAACCATCCCATAAATTACCATGCATTTCTTCCTCAAGAAATGGATCTGCTGTTGCTTCTTATTAAACTCCTTTGCTAAACAACCATTTAGTCATGGAGTTACACTTCCTTGAACATTCTGGGGGCAATGAGCTCTGCAGATAAGCACATGGAACCAGGGACTAAATTTTAGCAGTTTCAATTCACATAAGCTTCATAAAACCTGTTAAACAATCTCTTTTGGGACGAATTAACTCTTCAGTTTTCCTTTCAGTTTTAGACTCATCTTTGCTCCTCCAGTTAAAAAATGCAGATGAATTTTTGAAATTCCAGGGGCATTGTGTCATTTGGAAATAAATATGACTTGTCTATGATTTATGTAAATATTGACTCACAAAACTTGTTTAATGCAGATTTTGCAGCAGCCTGTTCCATGCACTGGAAGGTAATTCTAGTACAGTCCGAAAGACTAATAAAAATATGTGAGATTTAAACAGGTTTATTACAGCCTCTACTTGATCTTCTAAAGAATTCACTTATAATAAAAAAATTCTTGATTTTTGGCAAATATTTTGGCAAAATATTTATTTGTTGTGATATGAAAAGAAAAAAAAAAAGATATTTTAAAATTTCCTGTCAAATAAAAAAATAAAATCAAGCAAGAGATTCAAGTAATGTAAGATTGATTGAAGGTCAATTTTCATATATCCAAGGGAAAAAAAAACCCAAACAATTAAACAATTTTGATAGTGTAAAAATTAAACTTTTCCATAAATTCCATGCAATTTATGAAATGTAATATCTTTATGTTATCTTGAAATATTCTATTTTTATTTATTGCAAATTTTGAGTGGATTAAAACTTGTTTTTTATATTTTTGGAAATTCTGTGAGGTTTAAATCTTAGGTACTTTTCTCATTAGTTTGAAATAAATGTTAGGATATTTCTGTATCATTTTATGGAAAAAAATAGGATCTTTCTGTATAGATCAGTTTGAACCTGGAGGCCCCTTTTTCATCCTTTCTTTCCTTTTATTGGGGAAAACCTGAAGTCAGAAAAGGTCAAAAAACTCTAGGAACATTCGAAAGAAAAACACTTCTTCCTTTACATTTGAACAAAAATTTCATGGTATTTTCTTCACATAGGTATTTCTGATGAAAACCTTTTCTGCAGACGTCTCTCTTACAATAATTTCATTTCAATGACTTTTTTTACATAAAATGAGCTCTGAATTTTCTGATGGACTGCAGATGACTGAAAGAAATTTATTCCTGTGTCTATCAAACAAGAACCTGCTCACAGAGATTGAAAAAACTGATTTTGCTTCTTTCTTTTCCCGTCATTAAAACCAAATATTTTAATTTTTTCTATCCTAGCCATAGTCTTTCCAAACACACAACTAACCAGAAATCTTGATCTGAGCTGCTGCTGCTGTTCAGGTTCTTCACTTAGGTTTCCCAGTGACTCACAGCACAACATTTTGTTTAAGTCTTTCTCCCCATGATCATTCCCACATGTTGGACATGCTTGTATAGGCAGAGATCACTTTCCCTTCCTCCTATCTGTTTTTTCTCCAACCCATTCTGTGTTACCTTGTGTGGGAACACAAGATTCACCTCCAGCTGCCCTGGAGGCTCAGGGACCTGGGCAGGGGTCTCAGAGACCCTGGCA
>JAWWMU010000153.1:104128595-104158984 GCA_035048155.1 Cinnycerthia olivascens
CAGTGCCAGCTCAGGTCAGCTGTGCATCTCCCCTGGTGCCTCTCTTGTCCAGCTTGTGCAGCTGACCTGGGTTCCTGGTTTGACCATGGCCCTCCCTCATGAGCACGGATTTGTCTGGTGATCCTTGGACTGGTCTAACCCTGGTCACCAGACCTGATCTGTTCACTTTTCTGAAGGAATGTGGGGCTGAGTCTCACCAGTGACAGGGTTTATTCAATGCTTATTTAATCCATTTGCCTTCTGGAATCATACATCATGGTTTTAAATTCTATAATTATCCTTTATTTAAACTACATTATTTTTCTTTGGAAGTAGGCAGCAACATTCACTTTCAACCCTCCTCATCTTTTTCCTTCCCCGTCAGGCTTTTTTATCAAGCAGATGTGATGAAAAAGCATGTTTTCATTGCTATTTTCTCTTTTTAAAAAATCCTGGCAGGCCTAGATAAACTTGTCCTTTTGACACGTGGCTCAGGGCATGTTTTTACTGCATTTTCACTCCTATCACATGCATCTTACAAGTACTTACCACAGGCACATTTTCAAAATAGTAAACTTTTCACGCTTAGCCTCTTTTTAATACTCCTTAAAAGCAAAGACCAGTGCTTGCTGCTGCAAATCAAGCATCTACAGCAAGAGCTGACAGTGCAGGTGAAAGACAAGAAAGAGGCAAAAGCACTTAAGAATAGAAAGAGAGAAGGAGATACAAATGTTTTATGTAAACTTGTACACCAATTGTGATCTGTACTTTGTTGTCCATGAAGGAGAGATTTTGTTACTCCTCCCTTAGCCCACCTGCGAATCTTACCAAGTCTACATGATACTTTGTTTGCATTGTCTGGAGGAATTATCAAGTCCTGGAAATACTTTTTTTGAAAAGCAAGAAAGATTTAAACTCAGATACTGAAAGCTGACCATCGATTTCCGGTTCTGCTGTAGGAAAATCTCAAAAAATTAATTCCAAATAACACCACAGATACTGGTGGTATTTATAACAGAATTTCAACCCTTTTCTGGCTTCTTAGTAGTTGTTTGAGACATCTAAAAACAGATGTGAAAGATTGTAAATGGGAATTTATAAGTGTATACACACAGAGCAACATCTGGTATAACATAAGTCTGTTTAATTCATGTTGCATTTTTCATCCACCAGTGCCCCAAGTCCTCCTTCTTGACTGATACAGGGGATTGCCCTGATCCAATTGCATCAGACCTTGTCCTTGGCATTCTTGAACTTCACAGGGTTTGAGTGGGCACATTCCTTTAACCCAGCAAGGTCCCTGTGGATGAGATCCTTCCCCTCAAGCAAATCAACTGCACCACTCAGCTTTGCTAAGGATGCCCTCAAACCCACTGTGTGTCATTTGGGATTGCTTTGGATTCACTGAGGAGTTCTAGCAGCTGCACTACTCTTTTTTTAATTTGCATGTCCTCAGTAATTCATTGGCCATTTTATAAATCTGGGTGAAAATTGTGCTGTGTTAAAACTTCTAAGCATTTTAGAACAAATAAGATGACCTAAATTTTTATTATCAAAAAATGAAACAAACAAACAAGCAAACAAACCCATGACAAACCAACCAATCAAACAAAAAACCAAACCAAATAAACAAACGAATAAAAAAAACTCACCAAAGGCCCACCACCGAAAGTAAGAAAATGATGCTATTGCTGTTTTTTTTTTTAAATTAATGATTAATTTTTAAGTACTACATTCACATTCTGTTTAAATATTTTTTAGTTTCCAGCTGAGTTTTTTTAAGCTATGTTTTTTAATACTAACTATCACTTTTCTGTCCCAGTTCCTTTCTCTTGATCAGTTATGAAGGTTTTAAAAATGCCTTAAATATAAGAAAAAATCTAACATAGCAAAAAGAAGTATGAAATGCTGCATCTTTACTCTTCTGAAATGCTTTCTCTGCAGAAGCTGGCTATATACACAGAAAAAAAAGTGAGAAGGATGGAGAAAAAGAGCTGTTGGATAAAAAAAACTGGAGGTTATGCATCATATTCATGAAATGAAAATTGAAAATCATATTCAATGAAAATGAAAAATGAGGCCTCAAGTACAGATGGGAAAATATTATGACTATGGTAATTAAAAAAATCATGTTTTTTAAGCTTCATAGCTCAATTTATTTTGAATTAAAAATTCAAAACACCTAAATCTAGGCTTCTCTTTTTTTTTTGTCCTGTCACACAGAAAGCAAGTAGGCAAGGCAAATAGTTCAAAATTTCCTTGTAACTACTTATTTCCAATTACTTCAATAATGCAAGAGTTGAAGATGGAACTTAGTAAGCCTGACAAGACAATACATCTAAGTGGAAGAAAATCTCTTCATCACTTAGCCTGGATGTAGAAGTAAAAAAGTATGTCCTTTCTTTGTCCTTCATGTTATACTTACACTGATATTATATTTTCTGGAAGAAAATTTCTCCAAATACATCAATTCTACAACTGATGTTAGAGCAAGCAATCTCTATCAGCTAGGGTGGGAAATCACTGCTTAGTGAATTCAACCTTTTTTGATTAGTCTATATCAACAACAGTGAAATTTAACCTTCCTGTTATTCAGAGATGTACCAAATCATCTGCAAAGAATCAAATCTAAACTGAATGAAGACAGTTTAAAATACTTTTAAGCCTAAAATGCTTATTTTAAATATTTAAATAGTGGAAAGGAAAAAGAGAAAGAAGAGGATTCACAGAGCCCCATAATGATAAGTAATTTAATTTCTAATCTTCGGAAATTAACTTATGGTTTAGTACTTGCCTTCATTTATTAGGTTGTACGAGTTTGACTCTGTGAATCAGGGGAAGTCGAAGCAGTAGCTCAGAAAATTCTCCCTTTCTGTATCATGGCATGTGGGTGTCCATAAGAAATCTGGAGATTCCTAGGGCTTTAGATATCACTTTACCTGCATTCTGCAAAAGTTAAGTGTGGGAAACATGAAGAAAAACACCACCTTCCTCCCCTGAGGGAATGGTTCCTGAGAGATGGACTTTTAAGGGGGTGTGGTGGAGGGGCAGGGACGTTTCACAGAGCAGTTTTAGCTGCACAAAGGCAGGAGCCTCCGTTGCAAAGGAGAGTGATGAGTCCAGATGAAACAGCTCCATGGGAAAGTGGTGTTATCATATAATCTCTCATGAAAGCAGCTTCCCTGTGTCACTTGGTGTGCTGCTCTGTGATGGCTCTGAGCATCTGTTGTGCAGATCAAGCCCGTTAATCACTTTTGTTCTGAAACATGTCAGAAACTAAGGTGAGAACCCTTTTAGCTGGTCCCTTTCGCTGTCTATCCACAAGACAAACTGAAAACGAAGGAAGGATGGTAGAAAGCAGATTTTTTTAAGAAGTGATGTGTTTTATTCAGGTCAAGGGATGTTTGTGGGGTTTTTTTCAGGGCATTCCAGGGTGTTGTTTGTAGGGATGGGGGTATTGAGAGACTGGGCTCTCCAGTCACACGTTTGCTTTTATCTCCTGCTTTGATGAATAAAGGAGATAATACATTTAGAAATTATATTGTCAACCAATGAGATTTCATTATCACCAAGAGTATGAAGGGTCTGAGGCTTTATAAAATGGAAATTATTATGACTATTGCAAGTACTTACTGCTAAGAAAAACAAACAAAAACCTCCCATTTAAATCATCTGTTTTCCTTATATAGAATCTTCTGATGAATAATTCCTACCATCTTTCAATCAGGTTCCCATGCTACCTTTTTTTACAATTTCTTTATTTTTAAAATTCTGTGAGAATCAAGAATTTCTTAACCTCTGATGCTTAAGATGCACTTCTTGGTAGTGAGTAATGATATAATTCACACTATTTTATTGCTCTTTTCTTTTCTGGTGATAGTAAAGTATAGATGATAGTATCTCCAGCACTTGTATTCATAGCTATGACTTTGGAATCTTCCTCCACTGCATACTTAACAACGACATTAAGATAATTTATAAATTTATGAAGAATACATGCAGAAAAAGAGGATCAAAAAATAAAAGTGAGTCTAATAAAACCCCTGAAATTAGTATGTATTTATCTTATTTTAATAAAAAATATCGGATTATTTTGGTTAATAAGCTATATAACATTTTCATGAAATATTATCTGTAAAATTGGAAAGCTTGAAGTTTTGAAGTAGACTGTAATCTGCAAGTATAGAAAATTTATTTTCCTAAGCACTGAAAATATCTTTCAATATACACTTTATTGCAGTCAGGTTTCTGTTGTCAGTGTATGAAAGTTGATACTTTCTCAGTTAATTTATATTTGTTTCCTGTTTGCTAAATGAAATAACTGACTTTACCACCTGAAATGTTCTTGGAGGCAGGCAGCAACTAAATTAGCAAGAATAATAAAATTGATTGGACATGTTTTAGTGAGCACAGCCCATTTGAAAGACCTACAGCCCAGCTGCCTTTTAAAGAGTCATCTTAGCAATCTTCTGAACACTGACCACTTTGAGGCAAGTAAAAATCTTTTTGTTAATTGTTGACTGAAGGAAAAAAAATAGTGAGACCAAGTCACTTTCCTTTCAATACCTGTCTTTTTTATACAGGAACCAGTACAGTCTGGCAAACCTAAACAGTAAGAAATATGTAGACAGAAGAATGCACTTTTTTTACCCTGACCTATAGCAAAAGGTAAGATTTCTTATGTGCCTGAATTAACATACATTTCCTACCTGCAAAGTCAAATGCAATTCCTTTATTGTATTTTCTCTCTACTAAAGGATGCAGATTGCCTTTAGTCATCCTATTGCTCCTTGGCAGTTGAACAGAAAATAAGCATCCATGTCAGCTCTATTTTTTTCAGGGATTGCATTCAATACAGTGAATTACACCAGACAGGAGGTTTGTTTCATCTTGGAACATAAAATTTCATCAGGAAACAAATGGATGACTGCTTGTACAGCAAAACGCTGGTGTAAGACTAGCTGGGTTTCACTATGGATGATGAATAGGGAATTTTCTTTGTTCAGATGAGCTGCATGTGGTCCCTCAGCTGAAACTTTCGTGAGTTGCAGTGAATGTATAGAGGAGTAGTCAGCATTATGTTTCTAATGGAAACTCTCAGTTTTAATATGCCTCTGAAATACTTTTCCTTCTGATAATTCTCCCTGGGAGCTCACTGGGCTGCTCTACCTGTCTCCCAAGGAGAAGTGTTCCGCTGCATTTCTTTTGATTTTTGTGCTGCATCACAGACTTTCACTGGACACATCTGGTCCATTTCACAGACAATTTCTCTGTTTCCCTGTCACAACATACTCAGATCCCAGATCCTTTTGCAGAGCCTTGCCCATGCAGCGTTTTGCACTTACAGCTTTCTTCAAGGACATAAGGTACTACAGATCCTTTAAGCATTGCTGAAAACCTTCACCGGCTTCTTCAGCAATCCCCAAACTATGCAGCTTTAATAAACTATGAACCATAACTGCAAAGACTGATTTTTCAGCCTCCAAAGCACAGCAAACCTTTCTTTGGCTAGAATTCTCTAAGGCATCCAGAACATTTCTTCAGATGATCTTTCTCTCCCTGTAAAGTTAAAATAGAATTCCCTCCATTACCTATAGTTTCTGACAAAGTAAAAATGTAGGCTAGCTATCTGGGATTCCCTTTGTATTTAGCATATCTCTAGGCAATATAATCAGTGGGGGAATTAATTTAATCCTAAACCAAGTGCCTACATGTGGACCTTTGCTAAACCTGCATCGACTTTAAAGTAAACCTGTGGAGACCAGCTAAGATATACATGTTTCCTTTGTAGATAGCTGAAGTCAGGTCAGGTGCATATCAGCCTTACATTTCTTCTTCCCTTGCTTCTGCAGTTTGACACTTTCTTTTATAATATTTTCTTTCAAGTTGTTTTTTTTTCTTTTCTTTTTTGCTCTTTTGGCCCTAGATATCTGCAGAACCTTAGGAGACAGCTGATCTGTGCCCCAAGATGTTCCATATTGTTCTCCAGTGAATACTTTTCTATTAAATCCCTAGAATAAGGCAAAAATAACAATTTGGCCCCTACTAACTGTAAACTCCTGCAATACACAATAAAAAGGTTCCTAGTATCTAGTAAAGTTGATAATATCCAGCAAAGTTCAAGGTAAGACAGATTCCTAACACAAACACAGTGTACTTTTGCCAAAGGAACTAAACCAAATTTGGATCAATCCCAAAATGACACACAATTGTTCTGGTTAGGGAAGAAAAAAAAAAAAAGTTTGAATTGCTCTTCACTCTTCTTCCTTAGAACACTTCTGAACTCTACAAAGCTAAGATGTCAACATGTCATTAGGGGTAAGGGATATTTAATGTGCCCAGACACCCACAGCAGTTCTCTCCATGTCTATATTATGGTCTTCTTATAGTACCCAGCCCTGCAAACCCTTCTGCTTCCATTTTTTTCATCAAGATAATATTTTGGTAGTTTGAATCTTATTTTAGAACAAAAGAAAACTTATTTCTTACTTCTAATTCATAAAACTCACAGTATTTTCACTTCTATAAGAACAAAAGATATGAAGAAGCATATATTGTACATTTATACTAAAGTTTTAATCATTTAATATCGAAAATTATTGTTTGTATGAGGATTTTTATGAATCAAATATTTCTTGAGTGCTGTCCATGTCTAATGCTGACCAAGCATAAGAAGTTTCTTTAGTGGTTCACTACTTACATCCAGCATCCTGATAAAATATGTTTTATTGCCTGTCATGACTTGGTTTAGGAAGAAAGAAAATTGAAACTTCCAAACCCTGTACCAGATATTTTTGTCTTAAGTACTATCAGTTCTTGGTGGAATTACAAGGGTCAGACACCACTTTCTCTTTTTGTCAGATCCTTCACTCACCACTTATCTCCAAAATGTGAGAAAAATTCAATGTAATGTGAAAGAGAAACAAGTTATAATTCAAAAAGTGAATGAAAATAATACAAAAACTTTCCATAATGTAATTATTTCTGTTTTATTATTATTATATTGCATATTTTACTTCATATATATAATTACAGTGTTATTTCATTATTTTGTGTAATAGTAAAGACAATATTACACATTGATATCTACAATCCAGTATTATTTGTTTAGAGGCAGTGAACAGGATGCATAAAGGATATTTAGGCCACTGAGACCAACATCTGGTTTCAATTCTCAGACTGCAATTTTTACCACTGTGTGTATCGTGTGAAAATAAACAACTATGAGGGTCATGTCACATGTAATTTCATTTTGAAGACTAGATTGTAAAAAACAAACAAATAAACAAACAAAAAAATCCCAAAGGTTCATTTTGAGTTTGAATTCCAGTGTAAATTTCCCTAAGGAAGGGTTCTATGAACTATTTGATATGTCAGTTTTGCTGGTCGTTCATATTTTAGTTACAGTGTCTCTTCCCCAAAACACAAATTTTCAGAAGCTGATTTTATCATTTACTATCATGACTTTACATTGAAATCTTTTATTTTCCTCCTCTAAAGCCTGTGTCTTTAACTTCCTTATTTGAAGATGTTTAAGGAAAACCAGAAGTGCTCATTTACTCCCAAGATTTTGTCCTAGAACCACTGCTGTGGTAGCTCTCAGATCAACCCTACACAGGATGTAGCTCTTAGACTCGAGCTTGTCTCTCACATCTTCCTCCAGCCAGAGTTGCCAGAATAGCAACCTGATGATTTTTTAATTCACCAGCATCCTCACTGCTTCTACTATTCTTGAGTTTTTAAACCAGTACATACATCCAGAAAGGGGGGTTAATCAGATTCTGGGACTTCAAAATATCACTGAAACATGGAAATTATCTTCCAAATAACAAGTAGAGAGTTTGACTTCTCAATGGAAATCTCCAGTTGTTCTGATATTCCTGCCAAGTCTTGAACAGAATGCAAAATATTTTTACATTATTTTAATATATTGCATATGATAGCAATAATGGGAATATTTTTCCTTCCTCTGTTGCTGACAGATGTTCTGTGAGCAACCATTGCCTGTTATACTTGGCATCTGCAATTTGCAGAATCAACAGAAGTTCTAGTTTTCTGGCTTTCTTTGGTGTTAGAGAGCAGAAGTATATTCCCAAAGAATCTCCATTTTATTATTTTTAAGGACTGTGTCTAGGCTTTATCTGTTCTTTAACCTCTAGCACATAGTGCACACGAGGTTTTTTTGTGGAGCTTACTTCAGTGCATAGTTTAAGCCAGTTGTGAGCAACTTCTGACAAAGTGCAGTGTCAGGACACATGACACATTTTCGCTTTTGTCTTTTGTGCCACCAGCTCATAGCAGCAGCCTGATTTTGTAAAGCTGAACTGAGGCTTTTGTCTGACTGCTTAAATGAGCTGCTCAGCTATTTAAATGAATCTTCATGAGCTCTCTTAAGGATTTTCAGACATTTTCCACAAGGAAAATGCCTTCTAGCAGTTCAAATGCTCTTGATGTTCTATTGGTTTTCCTTTGCGCCTCTTCTCAAAATTTTTGCTTTATCCACTAACTTACTGTTGGTGTAATTCTTTTTTAGGACATTCAGAAGTGCCAGAATAATATCGTCAATATCCTTCAATCCTTTTCCTCCTTTTCAAATATTTCTCCTCCTTGTTTTTGATGTTATTCCCTTCAGAAATTGCTTTCAATTGACTTAGCTTTTCTCTTTTCTCTAAAAATCTTGCCTCAAGCCCTCTACTCCTATCATTCAGTGCAGACATAGAAAGAGACAGGCAATGGCGTGATACAGACTTCTATCACTTATAAATAAAGGAGGAATTATTAATGGCTATAACTCCATGATTTCATAAGTTTGTGTATGTACTACAGCTTTATTAACTTCTGCTACCACTGCTTCCAATTTAACACAATACAACATATATCACAGAGTTGCAAAGTGTCAGTTGAGGCTCGAAGATGCCTCTGGAGATCATCTAGTTCAAACCTCCTGTTCAAAGCAGGGTCAGCCACAGCTCAGGGCATCATCCAGATTGATTTTGAATATCTCTAAGGATGGACACTGAACAATGTCCTGGGACAGGTTCTGCCAATGCCTGACCCTCCTTAAAATAGATATTTTTCCCTTATTTTAAGTAGAATTTCCTTTATTTGGACTTGTATCCATTGCATCCTATTCTGTTCATAGAAATCTCTGAAATGAACCATCTTTTTTACCTCATAGTATCAGGTCTTTATCAGGTCATTGATCATCCTGAGCTCTCTCTGTCTGTTTACATGAAAGATGTGCCAATGTTATAATTACTTTCAGGATCTTCAAGGGCCTCAGATTTCTAAAGGAAAATCTTAACAGCAAGGACTGAAGGAAATAAGTCATTGACAAACTCGTCGTTCTCTATGTCATGTTACTGGGTTTCCTGTGCCATTCAGTACAGGACCATATTTTACCTAGTCTCCACTTTGCTACCAATATTCCTTTCAGGAAGGTTCCTGAACAAGCCTTCATTCGATCTCCTAAAGCTAAGTGATGTGATCCTGTAATTTGCATTCCTCCCTTTGCTCGGGATCCTAAATTCCATCTCATACAGCCAAGGTTGCTCATACCTTCACATCCCTGCCCTTTTCTTGTGTCAGGTCCAGCAGAGCATCTGCTGCCATTGGCTTATTGGTTCCTTCTGTAAAAAGTAATCATCAATGGTCTTCAGAAAACTCCTGGATCCGTGTGCCCTGCTCTGCTGTCCCTGCAGTAGCTCTTGAAGAGATTAAAATCCGGAGGACAAAGTTATGTGAGGTTCTTCCTATTTTCTAGAGGTTTTATTTTTTCTTCCTGACTGAGTGATCAGAAACAGACATGCACTAAGATGTTGTCAATGTTGGTTTGCTGTCTAATACTAATGTTTGAATTTTCAGTTGCCTCATCATTCATCCCAATGTACAGATCCATGCATTCCCATTGCTCTCTCATATAAAGGGCATTTACCCTTATTCATCTTTCTGAACTGTATACATCCAAGACAATGCTCCAATTTTGTCAGCTATCCCACTCTGGGATCCCAAAGAGATCATATTCCAGCAACAGCACACACACCTTTCAATAATAGCATAGTATTTTTTTTTAATTAATATGTAATTTTTTTCAATACTGCTATAATATGATGTAGATTCAAATTCATAAAGATTTTTGGTTTTTCCTATATTTTTTGATACTTTTCTCCTCTGGAATAGATACAGGTTCTCTCATCCACCAACTGCCTACTCACATAGAACATTCTGTGCTTATTCACTCAATTTATCAGGATCCTACAAACTATTCATTAGGGTCTGTCCAGAAGAACCAACACAATAACAAAGCAGATTGATCCTGTATGATATCATTTTGTCTTTCATTGCTTCATTAAGTTTCTTAGTGACTTGATAGAAAATGACCCATATTATATTTTATGAATAATAAAAGATGCCAGTTTTCCATAATACTCAATAATATTGCTTCATTGCTGTTACAGTTTTTCATATTATTATGACCATTTCTGCAATGCCATCAGTCTGAATTGTTTCACCTGATCTGAGGTAGCTAAAAACAGTGACTAAATTACTACTTTAGCTGTCTGAGCTAGTTTACCTGATGTTATTACTTTATTGTAGCATACTGCAATATTAAATTCTGGTAAGAGGGCAATGCTGATATGAGGTGCTCTGAATTGTTGTCTAGGGAAACCTATATCTCTCCACTAAAGAAATATATGCAAATAGCCTAGAGGTCTCAACAAAACCAGAGAGAATGGTATGAATCTGGGACATGGTGTCCAGGAGACCTTGTTAGTCTGACGAAGATGAGCAGTGTGATAAACCTGTTGTCTTTGTGCATACACTGTAATTGTCAGGTCTGAAACCCCTCAAAATTCAAACTTACATTTTTTCTGCACTTCATTGGTGTTTTTCCTGCAATTTCACCACAAAGAGGTTCCAAACCCCAAGGAAATTATTGTGGTTTTCTGTTGCTGGAATCGCATCCTTAAAATCATCGTAGGAGAAAGTTACATAAAGATTTGAAAGCTTCTCCAAATTTGTCTGAGTGCCTCCTTGAAAGAGGCATAGCTCTGATACTTGCAATACTGATTCTATTTCAGATATTTCAGTCAGCAGCTTAGTGTTACTGCTTTTATTCCCTGAGAAGACATAGCCAGGTATTAATCCTGAAGTTTCTTCTTTCGGTATTCAGAGAAGTTAAACACTCCACACCACAGAAGAATCTGAAAATTTAATCCAAATTCTTCTGAGTGTCAAAATCACATACCAGAACCATAAATTGCATGGGAAATAAGGAATATATCTCTTGAACCACAGTGTATTTGATTTTAAGTGAACTAGAAATGTTGATTTTTACTGAAACAGACATCATAATTTACTGACATGCATTCTTTTGAAAATACTGGCTCTGGACAGGTATAGAGGCTGACTGTCTATTGAATTTGGCCTTAGGATATCCATCTTAGGCAGGGAACTTGCAATGAAACCACACATCAAGTTTGCATTCAATAAGCAGGACAGGCAGGACATGTCATACTTTAGTTCTGGACAACATAATTGCATCCCACAGGACAGCAAAAATTCTGGCTATTTCCCTCTCCCCATGAGGAATCTAGAGGCTATGCTCCTCTTATTAGCTGTTTTTAGACTTTCTCCAGTATGTTGCCAGGATCCTCTATTGTCTCATCATGTACATTCATGGCAATAGAAAGAGATACGTAACAGCAGAACACAGACTCTGGTTTTCTGGAAACAGGGAAAATATATTCCATCAGAAGCATTATAAAGTCTGCTCAATGCCCAGGACAACAATGCAGTTTTCCCTTCTTTCTCTTTTCTCATTTTGCTAATTTTTTTTGGTCGAGTGGGTCACTGCTTTGTTTTCCTCTTTATCTGGACACCCTTCTTTCTTCAACATTCATATGGACCCTCCCCATCTTCCCATATCAAGTCTCAGACATAGTTTGAGCTGCACTGAAGACAACCTTGGTAGTTCCTACTATACAGTGCCATGACTTCCACAGAACTGACAACAAATGTATTTCTCAGTCATGAACTAAAACTAATAAATTCTAAACAAAAAGGATCTTTGTTTTGTTCTTTGGTAGCTGTTCTTCAGCTACATCAGTTCCCCAGACTAGATTACATTACATGTTGCTTTACCAGCAGAGAAAAATACAATAACAGAGAGGAAAGAGAAAACTATTCTGGATTTAGTTTGAATAAATTTTGACCCAAATAATCATCAAATTACAGTTTCTTGTTACTGCACGTTTCTTTGCCTGCCTGTGGTCTCTTCTGTAACAAGATTATTTCCTAGATTAGGTATATTCTCTGTGGTTCTCCATTCCATTGTTTTGACTTTAATATTTTCTTCTTTTAACCTTTTTCTTTTTTCTTAAGTAAAGTACAACTTTCATACAGGTACACATAACTTACATGCAAGTACACATGTAAAAGAAATAGAGTCATAATAGTGGAATCATAGATTCGTTGAGGTTGGAAAAAAATCTCCCAGGTCATCGAGTCCAGCCTTTGACCAAACACCACCATGTCAGTGAGACCAATAACACCGAGCACCACATTCAGTAATTTCTTGAGCACTCGCAGAGATGGTGACTCCAGCACCTCCCTGGGCACCCCATTCTAGTGCCTGACCACACTCTCAGTGATAAAATTCTTCCTAATGTCCAACCAGACCTTCCTCTGGCTCAGTTTGAGGCCATTTCCTCTTGTCCTGTTGGATGATTTTGTTTGGATGGGACCTTGAAGATTTTGTAGTTGCAATTCCCCTGCCCCAGGCAGAAAAAGCTTCCATTAAACCACGTTGCTCAAAGCCCCATCCAACCTGGCCTTGAACACTTCCAGGGATAGGATACACCCTAAATACATAGGTATGTATATGCATGATGGAAGAAACTACATTACTTTCTGGCAAATTTCTTTTTGTTCTTTGCTATTATCTTCAAAGCAGAGATTTTATGACTGGCCATCACAGAGATGATCACTCTCTAAGCCAACAACCCAAGTGAGGAAAGATTTTTCAAACTCACTAAAGGTAGGCACCTGCTTTGGTTGGGTAAAAAAAAACCAAAACAGTGAAACAGCAGGTAAGGGGTAGCTGAAGAATGAAGGAGAAAGAACTTTGCAAAGGGATAACTGTGGGTGACATCTCAGAGCTCGTTTTCTTTGCTGTCATTGCTTCAGCTTAGTGAAGCTCATATCAGCTCAATCTTTCTAAGAAAATACAAATACTAGTAACACACAAAGCTGCTACATCTGTGTTAAATGCTGGGGTAAACAGCTGTAAATTTTATATATGGATATAATATCCAAGTGTTTATAGCTTAAGTATCTCTGAAAGAAAATATAGTAAGGTTTTGACAAGTTTTGTCGACTTCTGCATCCCATAAAGATTAGTCTTTGATACAGTTCTTATTAGATAAAAAAGGTTAATTTCAACTCCAATGGCTAGCACGTACTAATTAATGTTCTGAAGCCTTGCTGCACTTTTACTATAAACTAACTGGTCTATGCCAGTTGCAGTAATTTCCATCAGCTAATGTGTCAAAATTTACATAAACCTCACAAGAATTGTAATGTGCATTAGCTGTAAAATTCTAGCTAGTGTCATGTGTCACATGCATCAGTTCATTTTAATGGAAGTATGATTTATAAGTATTTTCACAGGTGATATTTAATAGGTATTAGAGAAATTATGAACTCCTTTTATATGCTACAAATCTAACAGTGAGAAAAGTAATTGCCACAATGTATGATTCAAGAGATTTACAAAAATTACTGAGCCTTAAAAGATAAGGATTTGTAAATAACAGGAAACTGAGAAACCCTTCGCTTTAAGTTGTCATAAAATTTCCACACTCTTTTATCCCTCTGGTGACATTTTTGGATGACTTTGGCATTGTAACCAACTGAATGAGAAACACTGACACAAACCTAAGCACATGTAGTTAAAAGTTTTCAAGACCTTCAACACTTATTTTATTTTACTGAAAAGAGAGTTTACATTGATTTCTTCTCCTAATTGATCTGTCTTTTGTGCTAGAGTAACAGTGAAGAGTGCTGTTAAAAAGCTTAGGATTGTGTAGACAAAAGAAAGTCAGAAAGAGCTGCCATGTAATTCACAACAGTTTATGAACAACATGTACTGTACTCTATATTTTCCCAGCCACTGCTGTGATAGCTAATGTCTCCCAATAGTACAAGTGACACTTACTGATGGCATAGTTTTATGCTAACTGTATTCCATTTGCAGATTTCTTTGTAAATCCCTAGGATGCATTGATTGATAGCGCAACCCCACATGGAATTTCAGTATAAACCCAGCACATTACTGCATATCACACTAACTGTATACCTCAAAAAGATTTCCAGTAAAATTGCAAAAAATATTGGTCAATCCAGTCTTGTTCTAAATACCTCCTTTAAAAAAGATCTAGGAACTTTTTGTGCCTAAGCAGTGTTTTAGGATAAATTGTAGATCAAATTAATTTGTATCAATATGTGGTAGAATTATAGAAGCATATGAGATACCCAACTACCTACTAGTGAGTAAGACAAGAGTTATTTACCAGACTGTAGCATTACTACTAGGCAATAATTTCCTCACATATGTGGCCCATTTACTAAATAACAAAATCATAACTACTTTCAATTCCAGAAAGTGATATTAATCACATTTATATACAGATCTAGCACAGCTGTGAAATTTGTATCACAGGGCACTGCAATAAACCAGGGCTTTTTCTATCCTTACTTTTCGTGTTTCAGACAACACCTGAATTTAGCATCAATCTTTGCTTTTTCGTTAACTGATCAATATTTTGAGATGTGTTACTGAGGCACATTATATTTAATTAATGTAATAAAGATAAAATCATAGGTCCAGTGAAGTCAGTGTTAGATTCTTCCCTGTATTCAAGTTAATAACAATTTCACACAGGAAGTAGTTGAATGTGATATCTGTGTAAGGACAATTACTTGTTTAGGAAACAAAAAATTGAAATACACACAGCTTATTTAACATGGGGTAGCACCATCTAGCTTTAACAGATCCAGTTTGTTAATGGTATCAAAGGGTGTGAAATATTTCCTTTCTTAGAATTAAATGTATAGTTCTGCTTAGTCCAATTGACTAAATGGCATCTAAATTTAAAGGGGAAAAAAAGTGAGCAGACAACTTTGACCCTGAAAAATATTTTTGTCCTTTCACTGTAACTATGTAAATAAGTACTCATTTTCTCTATGTGTGATTTTTGGGATATGTATTAATACAAAAATCTTGAAACAATATTTCTTTGCTGTAGGACATCATTAGTGCTACACATTTTAGCAGCCTCATGTCTAGCATTTATTACCAGCCACAAAGTATACCTGCAGATTACGGTAAAAAAGCAGAATACAATCAAATTATTCTGTCAGCCTTTGAAGTGCATAACTAGATTGTGGGCCTGTTATGTTTACATTCTGTTATAATGGAACTTGGACTGACAAAGTGCAAACGTCCATGAATTCTTGACTACAAAGTCTGCAGCAAACTGAATACACATATACCTTTGCATAATGTATGCATTAATCCAAGCTGCAGAGAAAGTCAAACCTTCGACTAATCATCACCCCAGACTTCTCACTAACAGCTATAAGGCAAATCTCTTCTAAATGTAATTCTGTCAATTACAGTGCAGCTGCACCAGGGATAAATATGGCCCATTGTCACCGTGATTGATGATTTGGCTACACTGGGTCAGAACTGGGTCGTAATAAGAATGTTGTTTTTAATAAATCCTCCTCACTGACTTTCTCCTGTGACATCCACTTAAAAAACAAACAAATCCAAAAAAACCACACTTTTTAACATGAATCGTTTCATAAGGAGGAGGAGGTAGTAAGGAAAAAATAGTCAGTAATGTTGTTCTTTGCCTAAGGGGACCATTCACCCGTTATAACAATAGGGGGAGTTGTTGATTTCGGCATGTACTTTCCACTTTTCCGTTTGCATTAATGAGAGCTTTATGCAACATCCCAGGAGTATCAATGGGAGAATAGATCATTAGGAGCCTGATAACTCTATTTGTTACTGTGTATGAACTTCCTTGAGCACCTGACTTTAAACTAAAGGTAGCTGCAACTTCTTGTGCTGAAAATAATAACATTTCAGGTACTAATATCATTCATAACAAAGTAAGTATTTTCTCCTGCAAGAAATCTTAGAAAAATGATATTCAGTAGTCATATTTTACCACAACACTATGACCACCTGAAACAGATGAGTAGTTCTGGCTCCCAGCACCCAGTTACTACCAAATTCATTGCCACTTTTAGATTGTGTTACTGTTACAGCTGACCATAGACAGTGCCATACACTGACAGTCTTTTTCAGAGTGATTGTAGATTTTTTGAACATCACTTTTTTTTCTTTCAGGAAATCATAGTGATTATTACTGAGAATATTTCTGTTCTATAATTATCAGCTGATTGCTTCTTTTGTCAATCTTTCTATTTTTTTTGCCTGGTACCAGTTTCAAACTAACCACACTATAGCTACCTGGGTTAGCCTGTTTGCCCTTTTATTACTGAGCTTACACTTTTGCATATCCATTCCTATGGAATGCCTTCAAGGATCCTGAAAGAAAAGGGGAAAAAAAAAATAAAAGCAACATAAATGTATTGCAAAGCTCTTTATTAGGCTTCTCTGAACTTTACAATGCTGAGACATCTGTTATTACTGGTAAGTGTTATCAGTTCTCTCCATGTCTGTACTCTGGTCTGATTGGCTCCAGATCTTTGAACATATATACTTAAAGTGAAAATGTCTGCTCTATGTTTATATATGCCCTTCCCAATATCATACTTCAAGTTTCTCAGGGTTTGTACTCTTTTGTCCTTCATCTTTAGGTGCAAAATCTGAAAAGTGGGATGCTGAGGTTGCTGCTCCCTATGGCTTTTCATTGGAACTAAGGCACTTCCCACAAGGGAATTCTTCAGAAATTCTCCATAAAAATGCGACAAGATAGCACAACTGCTGAAGTAGGCATTTTTGCTAATTTCAGATATTTTGTTTGAAAGATAGTAAAAGAAACTTCAACAGCTTAGCAGGGGAAGATGAGGAACAAACAGCCTTTGATAAAGGGGAGGTGCTGAGCAAAAAGGAGGAAAGTGAGATAGCTAAGCAAAAATTCTCACCAGGCATAATTGCAGACATAAACTGCTCTTAAATTCTCTTTGTCAAAAACAAGAGTTCATTTACTCCTCTTCACTGTCTACCAATAATCACCTAAATTAAATTTTATAGGATTTATCATCCTTTGATCTGCACTTCCCATGGGGATTCATGACTGTTAAGATGTGTTTATTTCTGCCTGAGGCAGATAAAATCTTTGGATTTGGGATGAGAAGCAGGGTCAGAAGATAAACAAGTTCCCAGGACTGGTAATGACATAGAGATGAAGAATGCTGACAGCAGCAGCAAATCAGAAAAGAGACATTTATTTGAGAACGAGACATTAAATTTGTAAAACAAGTCTCTAAAGAGGAAAATTTTGGTGCATATAAAATTATTCACAGCACTTTGTCTAATTAATAATAACCTCATCCAATCAGGATACATGAATTTTCAGATACTGCTTTATAAAGATACACCCACACAGCAACTTGATAAATAAAATATTTTAGAAATATTCCCATCTTAAATAGAGCAGGATAAACTAAGACAACTCTCTGTCTCACATCTGTGGGTGAGGACTGTCAGATGTCCATTCTGTTGTAGCTTTTAGGTATTTTAAATCTGAATACTACTTTGTACATTGTTTTTTTTATCAAATGCTCAAATCTTTGCATAATTATCTTTGGGAACCTTTCCAGCCATGTAGCACAGTATAGAGACACCAGGCTGAGTTAGTTTTGAGAATCAGAAGTGATTTAAACCCATTACAGCACCATGCCAGCACAAGCAAAAGCTCTTCAGACCTGAGCTACTTTCACCCCAGAGCTCTACATTTCAGGGCTGCATGCAGCTCTGGGGTGCCAGCACAGGATGGACATGGACCTGTTGGAGTGAGTCCAGAGAAGGTCACGGAGTTGTTTGGAAAGATGGAGCACCTCCCCTAAGAGAAAAGGCTGGGAGAATTGGCATTGTTCAGCTTGAGGCTCTGAGGTGACCTAATTGTGGCCTTCTGGTACCTGAAGGGAACCAAAAAGAAAGATGTAAAGAGAATATTTACAAGGGCCTGTAGTGAGAGAAAGAGGGGGTGTTTCAAACTAGGCTTAAATTATATATTAAAAAAAATCTTTACTGTGAATATAGTATTTTTTTAAAGAATTCATAATTCCCAATAAAATACCTTGAGGTTCACATAGCATCACAGTTGTCTTATGACATAAAACAAAATTAAGTATTCCCATGCAATGAATTTCCTTTGGCCATGGTGAGATATGCAAAAATGTTTATTACTGTGAAGATATTGCCTAGGAAGGATGTATATTATTTACTATTTTATTGGTGGCAAAAAAAAAACCCCAAAACTTTATTAGAAAAAGGGAAACACTTATTTTTACATTTCTGCCATAGTATGTATCAAAATCTTCATGTAAATGGAGGTATACTATCTCCATTTTATCTGTAATGAGATGTAAGGATATGTAGGTCATTTTGTAGGATATTACTAGGAAGAAAGATCACTGGTCTAACTGCAAAAAATGGGATTTGTCCCAGGATTGCATAGTAAAGACTTAATTTTACATTTCTCTCCCAGTAACTGGCCATCTTTTTACAATGGCAAATTCTACATTTAGGCCCCAAATAATAATCATTCCAATCTCTGTATCGTCAATGGAATGTTAATTAAGCTGCCAAAATATAGGAGCTCTTGTGCCATCTCAGATGCCCAGGACGATCTCCACTGATCTCAGTTTACGTCTCCTAGTGAGTAGGGATATTTCTTTTGTCCTGTGTCACATCTGCTAGACCCATGCATGTCTGGAATATCCTGGGTCATCTCAAACAGCTCCAGGGGCTTCTGATCAGGCAAAGTACTCTCTGTAAGTGAAACATGAAGAACAACTAAATTCACTATAAAGGAGGTACTAAGCAGCATTAAATTGTGTAAGCATTGACATATGAAAGAATTTGAGATGACCTAAAGAACCTGAAAGAGATAAATAAGGTTTGAAAGAGATTTTTCAAAGCAGTAGGTACAAGCCAGGGTAACCCATGGCATCAAAAATGACACCTGCATTTCCATAACTTATCCCACTTTTAACTCTGATGAGTCACAGCCCGCTGATTTTATTGTACTGATGAGATGTAGTGGGTGTACATGAATCCACTGCACTGTAGCCATCCAAAATTAGATGGATTAAAGCCCATCCCCATTTTTTCTGGTAAGATCTACACAATTTACAATGCACTTTACCTCATCCGAAAAAGCCATGCTCTTTTTGGAGCAATTAATCTACTTCTTATTATTGACTATAAAAGGTGAAAAAAGTACTACCTCTGATATTTACAATTTAGATGTCTCAAGTTCAGTGAGCTGGATCTATGCAAAAATCCGTGAAACAAGCCAAAAACCTGATAGCATTTAGTTTCTTCAAAGATATATTTATACCCTTTCAACAGGCAGTCCTGGGATATGGGTTTGGGGTCCTACAGGAAAATTAGAAAGATTGTGCAGCATTCTTCTTGCTCAGCCCAAAGCACTTGAATGCATTTGCAGTTACTCGGTCGTTGCAATCTACATGCCATAATGAAATGCCAAAATCTGCCTCTTCCCTCCAAGGAACAGGTCAGGGTACAGATGCAGGGGACAGTCTGCCTCTCTGCGCTCCGTCCAGGAGCTGGCAGGAGTAGGAGCTCTCTGGCATGGGGGAATTTTCTGTTTTCTTCTCACAGAAGCCATCTCTGCAACAACACAACAGCCCCCTACCAAAACCTTGCCATGTAAGCCCAATACAAACAGAAAACTCCAGTCCACCAGAGACTTGTGTCCTCCTGTGTTCATGTGCATGACTAGAGTGTAAGCTGTAGAAGCTTTGTCCAAAAATGTCCAGGACAAATACACAACTGTTCTGAAAAGCTTTTGGTGACAGGAGATTCATCATGGGGACTGAAAATATAAGAGGGAAATTGTAGAAAACAATGATGAAGCACTGTAAGAAAAAGAAATTATGACAATCATTTCTTGGGACTCACAGATGAGTTGGGGCTCTATCACAGCAGAGAGAATGCTTTCCACCACAGCAGCACTAGGAAAGAATCAGGGTAAAACACCAGACAACTTTACAAAATTCATTTAGTCACAGAGTGTGGAGCAAGTTTGAGAAGAGCTGTTTCTTTAGTGGTCACCTCAGCCAGCAATTGTGTTTGTCTGTTAAAGGATGGGGGGAAATATTCAGCCCTTAAATGATACTGCCCTCTCCAAGCTGCTATGTGGAAGACATAAACAGGATATTCAGCGATATATGATAATAGGAATCTTTCAACGTAATGGTTGGTAGTGCTATCCATGAGAACATGGGTGGGCCAAGTTTGGTGAGTGTGAAAGCAATTGCAGTTATCTGTGCACAGAAAACATTTCTATCTCATCACAGAAAGTGATGTTTTGATGCAGGAGTGGTCAGGCAGCAATTGAAGAGTTATATGCCACAAACAAGTGGGAAAAAGAAACCTTTGCTCTTGGAAGCAAGAACTTTGGAAAGTGCTGAAGAAAAATGAAGATCTGCCTAATGAGTGCAACCATCTTTACCTTTTCTGACCCTATATTTGCAGTATATTCTGCATCAGAGGTACAGTGTCTTTGATATGCAACAGATACTGACCCCTCTGTCTGGCAAAGGATATGTTAGAGGTGACAGATTCAATAAAGAAGGACCATATAAAATGTTTGTCTTTACAAATTTTAGTTTCTGTGCAGTTTTATTTCAATTTGGTTATTTTGAATGCTACTTTTGTTGGTTTTTTCTCCTCCTCAAGATGGCCATTTAACTGGCTACCCACTGAGCTGTTCCAATTAACAGACACCCATAAGATTATTTTTCTTCTTAATTTTTGTGCTGTGAAGGTCCAGTCATTAGAGTTCAGACTCTGCTTCTCCATGATGAATATGGCAGGAGATGCTCTCACCTCTCCAGCACAGTCTATATTCACACTTTAGTTAACTTAAGCAACTGATTAATAGCCATGTGTTGAAGAAGTTTGAACTGGATTTACCTAATTTCAGCTTACATTTTCTACCTATGAAATGGCTGCAGTCTCAGGTACTTGCTTTCCTCACTGGGAAACAGATAGTACCTAAGTAAATTCAATCATTCTGACTTGTACTTTGACATCCAGAGTGAAATGCTCTCACCTTGGTTATTCTTTCTTCTCTAAACAGAATACCAAGAAAAGTCAATAGTTCCTAGAAATGAAATGTGATGCATTTGCCATGTACCAGTTCATCAGCAGTTTCTTGCTTGAAATCCACAATTTTTGCACAGCTGCGAAGAGAACTCGTTCAATCTGTTCAACCTCACCCTTTCTCTCCAGTTAGCTGTTTATGGGATGTGCCACAAACATAATAGGTTTAAAAGGCGAAATTTCAAATTCTATATGGTGGATTACAAAAGGCTATTATTATCTGTGTCTCTAAAAGAGAAAGTGCATCTCTTGTGCAGTAACACCTGTACACAAAACGTTCATAAATTTCATGACAATTCTGACATCCTCTACATTCTCAAGGCAACAAGCCCTCCCTCCCACCTCCTAATCTCCTTCATCTGAAAGAGAAATGTATTTTTAGCTGCCTCAGTGGGGCCTAAGGCATTGATTTATGAAAATAAGGTGGAAGAATTCATGAATTTTTTCTGACCTCCATCTCTCATTCCTTAGACATTTCTATTTTAAGATGTTTAAAATGAATTGTCCTAATGTGGCATATTATCACCTTGGCGCTCTGTATTTCATATTACTCTAGCATGCACACATATATTCCTATATACCAAAATTATATTAATGTTACTTTGTATTGAGCTTAAAATATCTTTCTGTAACTTAATATTTTACTGAAATTGTGATGTATGGTTTTTTTGGGTACTGAGTCACCCTACAAATCCTCTTGAAAGACTGGAATAACTTCTTAAATGTACTCTATAAGTGAGGAAAGACAAGCAGATGAAACTGTAGATATTTGATACAGAGTTCTTTTTAATATAATCTACTGAAGCTAAACCAATATCTCATTTTGTTCAGCTCTTGATTCTACAGTAAGAGCCCTGCACTTCACATTCCAGTGACCTCCGCTGCTCGTGCTAATTAATTCTTTGGCAGTGTTACTTCTGCTTTATATAAACATCTTTGATAGTATAAGTAGTTCTCCATCAGCAATATTGTTAAGTATTTTAAGATTCCAGTGAAAATAAAACTACAAATAATTCTCAGATTATGAAACCCTTGGAAGTGGTCCATGGAAAGCCAGACCTCTTGTTGTGTTTTAGGAATGGTATTCCCCAGTTTAATATTCCCACTAAAAATAAAACACAAGAAAAAGAAGATAATTTTTCTAAATGTAATTTTTCCAAAATGGAAGTAATATTGTCCTAACTAATTTTTTTTTATTTTTCCCCAGTCAGAACTTTTAATAAATTGATTCTAATCTATACTTAGTCTCTTTGAGTGGGAATCACCTGTTTGTAAAGAGCTATCAAAAAGGCAACACACCCCTTAACCCACATTTAAACATCTGCTTAAGGCAGATACTGGATGGTGTCAAACTTGGGTGGATCTTCGTGCTATATTCACTCCGTGTCCCAGATGAATTTTATCCTATGATGTCTGGGGAGAGCATTTTGGATAAAATGAGTGATGCCTTGGAAATAGGAGGAGAGGCTTTGCTATTTCATTTGCTGTTTCCAGAGTATTTTCTGTTTCAATCCTATATCCTTACAGTAGTTAGGGGTAACCTTTCAGAAGACATTTGGAACAAAGCTTCACCTTTAAGGCAACCAGGGGATGAAAACAATCTGAGTGAACTGGCCAGCAGGCAGGAGCTATGTTGGCTCAAACAAATGTAGAAAGTCAGGTGAAAGGGCCATTAATAATAAAGAGACATCCAGAACAAATGTACTGGCTTCACAGCTGAGACAACTTGTGTGAATAATATTACTGCTGAACTTTGCAGAATGCATGGAGTTGTCCTTGACTTTGCTCTTCTAAACGAAGAAAAAAAATCCCTAAATCTGCAATATCTTGCTACAAAATTTCCTTACTCTGCTGATATGTAGTTTCCAAGGCATATATTTGTCACAGATAAAGAAATCTCTACAGAGAGCTAAATTTAAAAAAAAAGAACACTGAAACCAACAAAACAAAACTAATAGTCATCTTCATAAAATAAGAGATCACTTTTTCTGAAAATTCACTTTACAGAAATTTTTATTTATTGTAATTATTAACAAAGAGTATTTTCATCATGGAAATATCATATTAATTTCAAATCTAATGCAATTAACATATTCAGACACATAGCAACAGAAATGGTCTTTCCTTTTGCTTCTAAGTACAGATTCCTAATCACTTCATTTTTTAAACCTTCTCTATGGTTACACATCCCATGCTAATTTGTTAAAAACAGAAAACACTGGAAAATAGTGTTAAAAGTTTATTTTAATGTAAGCATTTTCTTAATAAATTGGCAAATGCAATAGTCAAATTAAAAATTGTGTCAATACCCACTGCTTTTAAAAGACTTGAATTTTTGGAGTGATGGCATTTATATTCCCAAGTAATAACCACATATGATTGGGCCCTGCTCTCCTGGAGACAGTTAACACTTGCCTGCCCATAAGAAAGCATAATTACCCACGAGTTTTCTGGCTTTTACTCTTCCATTTCTCTCCCTGATCCCACTGGTGGGGGAGTGATCAAGTGGCTGAGTGGCACTTGGTTGATATTTGGGATTAAACTACAAAAGAAATTCATAAATAAATCCAGCAATCAATTTTAAAAAATAACAGCTAAATAAATGGATAGACTTGACCTAGATGAGAAGTCTACTAAACTAAAGAAAAAAGGATGTCACAGGGGACTACAAAATATTGAGCAGTGTAATCCACTGGAGCAACTACCAAAATCAGAACACTCCAGGCAAATACTACATCTTTCATCATGCAAGCCATGGTGTAGAGAAATTGTCTTTAACAGAAAAGGTGAAAACTATTGCAGTAGCATAAATTAATTTAAATTTATAATGCTCGGCATTGCAGTTTATCTGCATATCCAATTATTGGCTGCAGAATCAGGCCCTCACCATCCTCCAGTGCCACTGCAACGCATCTGAATTCTTTGTTCTGTTAGGTTGTTGTAAATGTCCTTTTCGCATCATTTGACCTTATCTATTTTCACATATGAAAGGGAATTATCACAGAAACCTCTACAGCTGACAAAGTTGTAGGGTTCAGGGACTTAGCAAGTAGTGTAGTGTGGCAGCTAAAAGCATTAAGGTATTTTCTGTGTGTCAAGAGAAGCACATTTGTCCACTAATTTGTCCACATGATTTTTCCCAAATCATGGAGAAGGGAGTTCTGCTGTTAATGGTTTAGAAAGAGACTACTCTGCCTTCTTCGGGACCCACTGCCCTCTGAGCTGCAAGCGTGGTCCAACGAGAAGCAGCCTGTGACAATGGGTCACTGGTGATCACAATGCATTGGGGCTCTTGCTGAATGGTCAATGGCCAATGTGAGTCAGTTCTGTCGGATCATCTCATGTTTTCAGCCAAAAATACAATTTACTGACCTCTTCTTCTGTGACCCATGCAATCTCACATAGACTTGAAGTATTATTAAAAATATAATAAAGACTTGATAACTAAAGCTTGACCATTTTCATTGTTAAAGGAGCACAAACTGCACTTACAGTATATTTCATTTGTCAGGAATGCCATTTTTATTTAAACATAACTGATATCTAAGTAAACAGGGGATTTATCTCTGGGTTGCAGCTGAGGTCTCTAGCCCACCTCTTTCCAAAAGTCTAAGATGAAATAAAACTGGGTTTTAAATCTCTAAGGAGACATTATCTATCTTTGCATGCAATGAGAACTTTGCTAAACACAAGAAACTGAATTCTTCACTCAAAAGGTTGTGGATTTAAGTGTGATATTTCTGTTAATGATATAGTCACTAGTTTGTTCTTAATGGTGTAGAAGAGGGACAGGCCCTTTTGGAAGGCAATTCTCATGTTAGGGCATCAGGAGGTAATTCAGCCCATCCTTCCTTGACTATTAAAGAGCCAGGTATGGCTGTTAACAGAAAATCTTTTTCTTTTAGATGCAATGAAATAGATCATTCCAGGTATCCTTTTCATCTTGAGACTACTTCTCAAATATCAGTGAAAAGCCTAGGAACAATACTGGAAGACACTTCAGAGCCAATCTGCCCACTGATGTGTTTTAAGGCAGGATCCAAAACACTTAATGCCTGGCAGGTGTTTATTCAGCCTCTTTATTTAGGAGTGATATTTCACAGTCCTCTTCCTATTGCTGTGAAAGTGACTCAATACTTCATGTTGCATTATCACCCTGTGAAGGGCAGCTTGGAAGAACTTAAGACTGAAACAGAAAAAAGACCTAGAAGTCAGTGACCTCCAGACTTCTGAATCTCATTCATAACAAGTGCTTTATCTGTTCTAAGTGGGACACAAATAATTTTTTTTTTACCTTTTCAATCATCCTAACAAAAAAAAAATAAAGAACATTTAAAATTCTCCTTAACTTCTTAGCATGTAATTAAGGCAGCAAATGCTAAAAAACAACAACAAAAAAATATCACAGTATCATCAGCAAAATTATATTTTATCTCCTAAATAAATAGAGTAGGAATGTTTATATATATATATATCTCCAGTATTTCAGATAAGATCACAGTATTTAATTTAGTGAAACTCCATACACTGTACCCACCATAAAAATTTTATAATTTTACTTTCTATAGTAATGCTTTTTTAAATTATGCACAGCTCCCAGATAATTCGGAAGTAAGAAAAGGAAGTTTCAGTATAACCCACGTACATTTGCACTGTGTGCACTGACTAGATAGGTATCTTGTCAACAATACTCACTGAACCTTTTTTGTCATTTTGTTAATGATGACCCATATATCCTTTCTTGGACTGTTGGGGTAGTTCATATCAGTGGATATAATTTACTCTTCAGAATAGCTTAGAAAATACACAAACACCCTAAACTAATAGGCTTTAGAAATAATTCCTGAGTTTTCATTAACCAAGAAGGCACAAAAATCCAAAGATACCCAGGAAATTAGATGCAGTTCTAAAGAAACAAAATGGTAAGAAGTATACTAGGGCATTCATTACGATTTAAAAAATCATGAATTTCTTTCTTTAGATGCAGATAGATCTCACTTGAGTGCATGCAATTCAATAACGAAGAATCTATTCTATCATTGAAAAATGAGGGATTTATTCATGAAAGCTCTCGTTGCACTAATGAGAGTTGGCCTTGAATTGATTGGAAAATAGATCCACAAACTGCAGATGGCAACACATGAGAATTATATTTGTATCTTTAAAGATTATTTGATAATGTAGATATCTGTATGGGAGTATGAGACCCTTATAATGCACTCAAATAGAGGCTGTGGGCTGGAATAGAGAACGAAGGAGAAAATATTGGTTTAATTGCAGCATGACTAATTTATTTGATGTTGTTAGACTTTTCTATTTTAATTACATGCAGAAAAGGATTTCTAATTCAAAGATAAAATGGATACCATGTACACATTTATCCAGCTGAAATGCTAATCAGTTTTGTTTAATAATAAAATCTTAATATGCAAGAAGTTTTACAAAAAGAATATGTATGTAAATTTGTAATGATTATATTGAAATTAAATAGACAAATACCAATAGGTAGTGTACATTATTATTATTTTTTATAAATTCAACCACTTCTTTTGATGATACCACAAATGTTTAGAGCAATCTATTTGCAATGTCATATTCTATTTTAGATACAGAACTATACAGAACTATTTTTAAAATGTATTTGCCAAAAAATCAAATACAAAACTTTTGAAAGAAAAAAATTTTTGCTTTAGCCAATCTACGTACTAAGTTTATCCATCAGCAAGAAACAGTGATATTTGAGCATGTTGATATTTCAGCACATGTTTAAAACTATTCTAGTACCAAGTTGACTGAAAAAATAAAACACCTTGCTACACTGGTGAATATTAAGCCCTTTAAAATTTCCCATTTAAAAGATTGAAATGTGTATGAACAATGCCTGACATCTTGTTATTATATGCAACTTTAAATCGTTACACATGTACTTTTTCCTTATACAGTATCTCCCCAAAACACAAACCATCTTTACCTGTTACCTGTTTGCATCTCCAGCTTTGTTACAGCTCATGATCTGAGGAGGGTCAAACACACCTCAGCTGCAAACTATAATAGATCATTGACTTCAACTGAAAATGGCAATTAATGCCAAATGCAAGTTTGTCCCAAGGTCTCTTCATGCAAAGTTATTTTAGGATATATTGTCACCAAGTGTAAACATTAATTTTTATCCAGCTAGTTTCTTCAAAGTAGAATGTATGATATCACAGAGGCTGAGCTTCCCACATCTGGAGATGCGATAAGACTGGGGGTAAGCAGTATAAATTACTTGTACACACGACTTCCAAAGGTCTGCTGGTCACTAGCATAAGCTGTCGAAAATTAGTCTTTACCATGAATCCTAGAGAGCTGTCCATGTTTGTAATTCTAAAATCACATGTATAGCTATAATTCGATCTCTTTAGTTTGCAGAATAAGAGCATCATGCACTTCACTATTTGGTTTTAATAGAAGAATAACTTTCAGGAAATATATAGTTTTAAAAATGCTTTAATTATCTCTTTTTAAGTATGGAGATGGAGTATTGGGAAGTGGAAAGGAGGTGGGAAGGCTGTGGGGAGATGGTTAAAATGTATTGCCAAATCCTCTCCTTCATAAAAGTTAATCCTCATATGACAGAGTTTTTGGGTTGGTTTTTTTTGCTTGTTTTTTTTCTTTCTTTCCTATTAAATGAATAAGAGGAAAATTGTACTTATTAAACAAGCTGCACTTTTGGCAAAACAGCCAACACTGATCATAGTGCTGTGTTAATCAGCTGGCTATTAGATGAGCATTCCTAGCCCTGATTTTGCATTTCTGCAAGTCTTCTTATTTAATTTGTCAGAAGACTACAGATAAAAGAAAATAGGAACTAATGAGACACTACATTTTTAATTTCAAAATCCTAATATGACTATAGTTCCGTTCGATATTTAGGCACAAATGTTTGCAGCCAAAGGCACTGCTTGCAGCTTTCAAGTTAACATGCTGTGTTTACCTGCAAATATCCATTTGCTTGCCCAAACATCATCTCAGCTAGAAATCAGGAATTCCCAGCTCCCATTTATAAAGTTTCAAAGTCATCCTTGCATTTCCTAACATGGAGAAATTTTTACATTTCCAACACCTGTAATCAGACATATGATTCAAATGCATCTATCTTTAAAGTCAACTAACAGATTCCAAATTAAACCAATTCCAGTTATGGATCTCCACTGTTTCTGTTTCTCTGGATCTTTGAATAATTCAATTTAATATTTACTATGCTTATTACTGGTTCTTTATTTGCAGCTGTAAGCGTTAGAAATTGTAAAGATGCAGGCTAAAGGATCTCTTTTTTCTGCATTCCTCCCCCATCATTCCTACAACCTATGTACTATCTCCCTCAATGACCTCTGTTGAAACCATTTTAATAGTGTTCTAACTGGGATATTTCCCCAATTACTTTAATTTATAAGGACAGATATAAAAAAAAAAAGGAAGAAAAAATGGCCATATGTAAACAAGACTCCAAAAGCCCCAAACCAAACCACAATAAAATTGTAAGAAGAAATAGGAGTGTGTGAATAAAGAAATGTATCCTATGTAAATATAAAGATGTAAAGAGAAGTAAGAAGACACTCTAATAAGACTGACTGAGAGTGTTAAGGCTGTTGAGCCTGAAGTAGAGATCCAGGGAGACTCTATATGACCTCCCAGTACCTAAAGGGGCTACAAGAAAGGGAAAAAGGGACATTTTACAAGGGCCTGTAGTGACAGGACAATGGAGAATGTCTTTAATGTGAAAGAGAGCAGGTTTAGATTGGATATAAGGAAGAAAATATTGACTGTGAGGGTGGTGAGGCACTCGTACAGATAGCCCAGGAAAGCTGTGGATGCTCCATCCACAGAAGTGTTCAAGGCCAGGTTGAGCAATCTGGTCTAGTGGAAGATGTTCCTGCCCATGGCAGAGGGGTTGAACAAGATAGCCTTTAAGGTCCTTTCCAGCCCAAACCATCCTGTGGTTCTGTGAAGATCCTTTCTAAATGCTGGGGAAAGTTCTGCAGTCTGTACTTTACTCAGTGTTAGCCTTTAATTCCAGAAAAAGAGTGCTACAGTGCTTTATCATCATTCACTAATCAGCTGTGACATGTAATTTGTATTCATATTCATGAGTCCTTTCCAATATTCTAGGTCAGCTTCACCTCAGAAACATAGAGACAAGAGAATCTGATTCAGGGACCGTTGCTGAAAGTTAATGTGTGCAACCTTACACCCTTTCTTTATTATATGTTATTGTTGTCTTTTTCATCCCAGCTAACAGACTGTCCACTAAAAGTTCAACAATATCATTCATCACTTCAAAGCACTCTTACATATGACTGGTCTTCCCCTGGCAGAAAGGGGTGAGAGATGATCTGAGACAAGTGTAATGGCTGACTACCTCTGTGTAGTCATTTTTAAACTCTTCAAGAACAGCATACAGACGATGACCTCTCTTTCTGACCTAAATTGATCTCTGTAGCTAAATGGGGTCAAGCCTGGCCAGTCCTGGGGATGTAGAAATGCTTCTTACAGCTGAAGCTTTGCATCGTTCCTCCAAAGCACAGCACAGGCAACCCAAACAGCCTGGAGGTTCTTGATGAGATGCTTTGTTCTGAATAGCTTTGTCCCAGGCATAGTCACTCTGGGCTAGGATGAACCTATTCATCCCAAACTGCTTGGAAAGGAACAGAAAGGTACCAGCCCTGGCTGCCCTAAAAATTCTTCCAGCAGTTTAACCAATTTTGGTTTCATTTCAAGGGAGGGTCACATGAGAATGACTGGATGGTGTAAAGACAATTCATCCTGCCTGGTCAGAGAAGCTAATGCTAGAGCTGAAGCTGGGAAGGAGATCAGTTTTCAGTTCTAGATTTCTTGTTCAGGAAAAAGGTAAATTGCCAGGATTGTGACTTGATAGTGAGAGTCAGAAAAAATAACAATCAGAATCTGTGATGAAAAAAGACTTCTGGAGATTTTTTTTTTAATTTAGAAATCAAAGAAAAACATTGTTTCC
>JAWWMU010000153.1:104159084-104170766 GCA_035048155.1 Cinnycerthia olivascens
CAATCAGAATCTGTGATGAAAAAAGACTTCTGGAGATTTTTTTTTTAATTTAGAAATCAAAGAAAAACATTGTTTCCTGGGATTGCCCTGGCCCAGTTGAAATGTCTTGTCACTGTGCCCTATCTCCTTGTTCAAGAGGGCAGCAGACCCTACAAGAGATGAGACAGTCCATTCTGCCTTGCTACTCTCCAAAGCTAATGTTTTGAGCAGTATTACACCTTTCAGGTGGCTCACATGAGGCCAGGAAATGCTCCTGTGTGTGTCTTTCTGTGTGGAAGCTGGCTGACATCCAGCCCTGTGCACCCAGCAATGCTGGGGAATCCTGTCTGCTGCAGGCTGCTGTGACAAACACAGAACACTCAGAGGGCTGGTGCCCATTGGGAAAATGACATAAAACATGTTAGAATGACAAGTAGAGACAGAATAATTAACAAAAACCTCCATGAGAAAATAATTATTCTCCATTAGAGGAGAAGTATAGGAAATATCTGCTTGGTATTTTCTGTCTTTCTGAGTCTTACAAATGAATGCTCAATCTCTGGAAAATGTGCTACATTGCTAATTTGAATTGCACAAATTTCTGTGTACAGGCAGCCTGGGAGAAGCTGTGTATGTTATTGTACACATATACACAGATACACACACATATAAGTCAATCCTTAGTGATGACACTCCATGGTACTCCAACCATTTCATTTATTTTTCCTATTCTAGAACTATGTTTCTGGAGTGGAATATATTCAATGCACATAATGGAAAGATTTAAAGTATTTTCTGCAAGTTATTTCCTATAAATCCCCTTATGTTTTCCTCATATAATTGTAAGATAAATTTGTTTTTGAAATCTAGTTTAATATAAATCCTGAGTATGTAATTACAATTAGTGCAGCCTCTAAACCACTCAGCACATTCCATGAGATTTTATTTACCCCTCCAAGAGGAAGAAATACCACTTTTTTTTTGTTTATAGCTCAGATAAGTGAATGTGAGGAAGCAGGTGATTTGCCCAAGGTCAGAAAGGAGCTTCAGGCCCACCAGGAAACTGGGTCCAAGGCACCCATCTTCCAAGTGAAAACTTAACCAATGGACCATATGGTCCTTCTGATTGCCTGAAATAATACACCCCAATGAACTGTTCAGAAAAAAAAAAAAGAGTCCCTATTTTCACATATTCAAAATTCGCATCAAACTTGTAGAAAGATTTTCTAATGTTTTTCAATGATGTCTATACATCAAGATGTCATCCAGACAAATGATGACACATGCATCCACCAAATGGTGAGAAACTGTCATTCATTAATGCCACATAGACAGACGGTGCATTTGTCTGTACAGAAGAATGAGATTAAGAGTCATATATTCCTACAGCTCATTGTAATGACACCTTGTCCTGCTGTTCAGATTTTGGGGTTTTTTTGCAATTTCATTTTTAAGTTCTATCCCCATCTAATAATGCTTGCAGTGCTACAGTAGCTTGTAACCATTTAAAGCCAAAAGTATGAAAAACGTTAAAACATTTAAATACAGTTAATGAGATCTGGTACAAAGCAGCGATTATTTCTGCCTTATTTCAAGGAGGCAACACTTCCACGATAAGGATGGTTTCCCAACTGTCACAGTGGCTTCCCCAGCTACGTTATCCCGAATCGCAGGTTTGAATCACAGCATAATCCATATATAATAATCTATTTTTATCAGTTTCATAAAGCTTATTCTGGTGGAATATTCAATAGTATATTAAAAGCTGACATCTGCAGAGACTTTGCACAGCTAAAAGCTTTTCTTTTTTAGGTAAAGTCCTAATTTCGACGGCACATCAGTGCCACATTTTTGTACATCTGGCTCACAAACACTAAGGAGGATGAATGAGCTATCAGTGTATCGTTTTGTGCACTGGGTTCCAATAGCCACAGAAACTGTCCTAAGCATCAGGATGTTGTTAGTCTCACTGGCCCATAGTCAGATTGCCTAGTAGAGAGCCAAAGATGCACTTAAATATCTCCCGTGGCACATGAATTCAAAGAGGGATTGAATGACTGAAGACATGTGTGGTCTGATTGTTTGAAACTGAAGAGAACTAATCACAATGTTTGGGTGAAGCAGCCATGGCAAGCACTTTGTCTGACTTAGAAATCATGAATCCTTCTTCTCATTAGCTGAATATGGAGCCAGAGACTGTCAGCTCATAAAGTACATCTGAATCACTCATTTCCCCTGCAGTAGGTGGCCTGAATACAGCTGTCTGCTTCCCTATCAGTAAAAATACTAATGCTGCAGGATAAATAAGACTATGAAGTCTACAGACAGAGTGGGAGTGAGTTATTGCTGACTGTGAGGCAGCACCATCTCTCCAGTAACAGAATTATTAAGATGAGAATCCAGCCTCAAGGAGATGCTCTCCTATTCATAAACAAAATATCTCTTCCATTTGTTTTTGACAGTAACACTGTACTTCTACAAGACTATCTCCTCCCCAGACATTTACTTGGTGCTCCCTTACATGCTACTATTACAAGCTGATCTCCTGTTGTTGCTTGGGTCTGACCACGATGCTTCTGTTGAATTTGGTGACATGAAAGACAAAATGAGGAAAAGAGGTAAAAAATATGTTTTTTTGAAATCTCAGTGTCATTTCTTTCTGTTTTGTGATGTGTCTGGACCAATGCACACTGTCTTGGGTCTTTTCAAGATCAAATTTTAAGAAAAATATTAGAGACAAATCTTGGGAAACATGAGTCAGTCTTTCCAGCTACAAATGTTCCACCTTCTCCATTACAAACAGATCATCTTACTTCAGTGACTTCCTGGTCTCCTGTGACACTTTCACCTTGTTGTGACTATTGGCCCTGTTCAAGTAGCAGCATAAAAACCTTGTTAACAGAGAAGAGATTAAAGCTGCGAAATACTAAAGCTGCAAAAGTAGGATGACTTTTAAAACACTTTTTGAAACACTTTACAAATTTTTTTTAAAGTATAAGTGATTTGATCTGCATCCTGCTTGGACTGGTGTAAATCAGCAGGAGCTCCACTGGTCTCAATAAAGCTGTGTTGCTGCAATCAAAATGTGAGAGCCTCGTGTCTGCTTCCCACATACTGGATCGTGTGTGAGTTCCGAGCTATCTGCTTTATAAATTATAAATGGAATGGGAATACTTTTTTTTTTATTAACATATATTTTACCACAAGCGCTGATTAGAGGGACACATTTTCTATAATTCCTTTCCTCTTTAAATTGCAGTGCAAACAGCTTCTCAGAATCATTGCCCCAGGTTCAGAAAGTGATGATTAAAGAGGTGCTTTAAATTCCCCCTTGGGTTCATCGGGAACAGAAATCAGCAAGACATGCAAAGATGATCATGAAACAAGCCAGAAGAGTAATGGTTCAGAAAGGGAAATTAGTAATTAGTGCCCATTTTCAGTTTTTTGGTCCTTTTTTGTCATTATTTCTAGTGGATTTTGGTAGGTGGGAATTCTTTAAAAAAAAAAAAAATTGGACTGTTTGTTTGCAGGTTTTAATACAAAAAGAAACACTGAGATGCTCTTTGCTGAGGATTATTTCAAGGGAATCCTATTCTAAATGTTCAAAAAGTACAACATTTCAGAGACAAAAATGCAAGAACAAATATATACAGTATTAATAAAATAAGATTAAGAATATAAATAATATATTAAATGTAAAGAAAATTTAAGACTATAAGGATTGACTGTGAAAAGAACCATGAACATAGGGAGATAAATGAAAATACTGTTAAAGGACTACAGACATAAAAATTATACCCATTATTAGGCTGAGATGGTGTTGATCCAACTCAGGGGATTCAATCTGTTGTAGTCCAAAGGGATGCTATTATCATAGCCGTGAAAGCCTAAAGCAATTGCATTGTCAAAGCTGGTTGGTCTGATACGCCTCAAACTACCTAAATTATGTTTCAAAATGTTTTTGTATTAATATAAGTTTTGAAGAAAAATCTTTATGAAACATACACTTGTCAGATGTTAAGTGAAGCCATATAACTAGTTAAAAACAGATCTCTAATCAGAGGTGTAGCAGCTGTTGAAAAAAAAATTAAATTACAGTTAACAAATATTCATTAGTTATGAGAAAATGTGTTGCTCAGTTCTACCAGTCTGTATTTTGGTTTTGGGGATACAGTATCCACAGAAGCCAAAAAGACAACAAATAAAGCTGCTGAAATATTAAGCTTTTTCAGGAATAAGACTTCTTTCTTTTCTGAATTGTCAGTTTTATGATGAGAATATCCTTGAGTTTTCTTCACTTTCCAGGACAGTTTTCTTCCTTCTTTCCCACAAACACCCTTTTTTTTTTCTCTCTGAACAAGGACTTGCTTCAAAGATCTGAGTCTATCATCAAAGACGTTCCTGAGATGATTCATATTCCCCTTTCTGACTTTCACTTCAATACTTCAGTCTTAATTGTCATCCAAACTTACAGATATTTGCACTACTTGAAATCTTTGAGCTCCAAAAATAAAACAAAATAGCTTCCATTTAAATATCTGAATATACTGAATTTGGGTGTGTGGTAAACAAACATGAGCAATTCACTTATCCTAGGGTAAGCTTTCCTGCAGCAGGTACAGCAGATACTTTTAGCCTTTTGTTGGCAGAAAAGACCACTCAGCTACAGATTCACTGCTCCCAATAGTGCAAGGAAGTGACCACTGAGATGTATTGGACAATTCTGAAATCAGAATCTCTGGTTGCAACATAGTGCACTATTTAATTTCTATTCAAATTACATTATTTAATTTCTAGCAGCTAGATGGGAATGTTACTGCACTCAAAGAGCAGGGAAAAGAGGAGAATCAGGCAAAATTATACTTTCTCACATTTTTCTCTCTCTTCCACTAATAGCTGACAAGCAAGATTCAGCCCGTGCAGCCCTGGAAGGAAGTTCCTGTTATTGATGAAGTCCATGGCAATGTATTATCAATTAGAGAATAACTCAAGATGTATAAGGAATAAATATGTAATTAACTTTCAGCTTCGAACAGCCATATTTCTATTTTTTGAGTTGCTGCACAGAAATATGTGTGAATTCTCCATTAAACAAATAGAGTAAAAATAGCAGTTGCAAGAAGCTCTGGGCTGATGGATAAACAGATTGTCTGCATACAATACAGAGTAAATCTAATATTCCTGGTAGCAAAAATCCTACAAACATATGTTTAAGTCCACCCAACATTTCTTGGAAGCATCAGACATACTGCAGAGGGATTCAATTAATTAAAAGCAAATGCAGATGTCTGCACCTGAACTAGTCACCCTAGACTCCCTCTAAATTCAATAGAGAGAAATGAGAGTTTCTAGTGTGCAATTCATCTCATCCTAAAGTACATGTCTAAAATAGATCAAATGAATTGCACATAAAAGTGCCTATCCTCTTCAATGGCTATAAAGGAATACCTAGAAACTAGCCCTGCTGTAGATGTCTACATCAGAGGTATCTAGAGTGTGATTGATTTTATCTTACTTTGGACATTTAACGTTTATGTGCCTACACTCCCATTATAAGCAATAGAGATTAATCCAGCCAAAAAAAATGCAAGTGTCTGTTTTAGGAGGAGAAGAAAGCCTTTCCCTAAACTTTGGTGAAAGTATTAGCAACCTTGTGCTGAGCAGAGTTCGTGCTAAGACAGAGGCATCCTCCCTTCCTCATCCTGGGAGCAGCTCATCCTGAGCAAAGCAGAACAGCTCAGTCTGCTGCAGAATGGCCCTGGGAGAATTATTCAGTCAGTTTCTGAAACAATCCATCAGCTGATCCCAACAGCCTCTACTGCAACATACTGACTCTTATCACAGGATTTATTTTTCCTTCCAGCCCTCAGGCTGGAATAACAAAGCTTCCTGCAAGTTAGCAGACACAGCGTCAGTACAAGATGTGGGCTTGAAAAGTGAATTCCTCATCTCTGGGCAAGAGACCCAATATAGCACAAGATAAGTACTGACAAAACTCTTCCAAGTAGCTCCAACTCTGCACCAAGACCTTTACTCTAACAGGAGCAATAGGCAAAGGTGGAAGATACTTTAATGCACGTGTCCCTACACAAAATTCATTTCTTCTTTTAAAATTGTGTTGCAAAAGCTTAATCTAGTGTCATATTAATGCATGAACCAAGAAATTGATTCTTTGGAAAAGTCAGATGCCTAATTTCAAAGTTTGAGATACTAGAAAATAATCAGTTCTTAAATAAATGCAGTGGATGTCAGCAAAAAAATATTTGCTTCCTTTTGACAGCATTTTATCTCCACTCCAATAGCTGATTTAACTTCAATCTGCTGCTATAAAATGTTTCAGCACTTTCCTGGTTTAAAGTATTGGAGTGTCAGTGCTTTGCAATTTATACAAATTTTTCTGTAACATACAATTAAAATCCCAAGCAATTATAAAGTTTAACATTTTCTGAAGTTCCTTTAAAAAATGCAAGAGAAATACATGACTACATGTGGTAGAGGCATATATAGTAAGATTAATAAGTGTAAAGAAGAAACTGTTAGTCATATAATTGGCAATAGTAGATCTTCTATTTTTATTGGTTAATGTTTGATATGTTTTATAAATTAAAACACTTCTAATCAAACTTATTGTTCCACATATTTTCTAGGGAAAGTTGAAGAATAAAAAATTTGATTAATTCATCTTAATGTATGTGTAATTAGATGACAATAAATTTGTTACTAGAAAAAAAGAGAAATAATTCTAATTTAAAATTGATTTACTATATTTATCCATGTCAATCTATAGATTGACAATCAGCATTGTCTTAACTTGTGTGGTGAGTTGACTCTGGCTGGATGCCAGGTACCTATCAAAGATACTTTGTCTATCCCCCTCCATAAACTAGACAGAGAGAAAATAATGTGAAAATCTTGTGGATTGAGATAAAGGCAGGGAGACATCACTCACCAGTGACCACCATGAGCAAAACAGACTCATCTTAGAGAAGCTAACTTAACGTATTAATTCAAACCAAAGCAGGATAATGAAGAAATCAAAACAAATCTTATAAATACCTTCTGCCTCCCTTCTTCCTGGGCTCAATTTCACTCCTGAATTTCTCTCTCTCCTCCACCCAGCAGAGGGGGGTGGTGGGGAATGTGGTCAGTTCATCACACTTTGTCTCTGCTGCTCCTTCCTCCTCAGGGGCAGGACTCTTCACAGTCCTCTGCTTCAACACAGGTCCCTAGGTCAGGCAATTCTTCAGATAGCTACAGGTGAACATGTCCCAGTTAAAAAAAACCACCTATCCTGAAACTGACTGCAAAACAAGGGGAAAAAATTCTTCCAAGCTCTTTCCTTACCTTTCTCTTTTTCTTCTGATGGGAAAACTGTTGGCTGAAGAACTCAAGGAAGAAAGCAGTATTTTTCTGTGTGAAGCTCCTGTATGTTCTTCTTTCCCTTGTTTTTTAAATTAAAAACTTTTAATGAAAAACAGCATCAATCTAGAATATTTAACACTGCCTTAAAAATTCCTATTTGAAACCAAAGTATGTAAACACTTTTGTCAACATTTCTTGAAAAAACTGAGAGTTGTATAAGATGTCCACATTTTACCTTGATTTTATCTGTAGTTCAGTGATATATTAAGCCATTTCATTATTTTCATGTTAATGTTTATGTGATACAACAATACTGTATCTATAGAGAAGCATCAGGAGTCGTTCACCGTGATTTGATTTGCAGTAGTCTTAAAGCACGATTGTGAAATTCACTGTGGGTAAGAAGCTGTGCTGGGTTTGTGTGGCAAGGTTTTGGCTACAGGGGTGGTGCTGGTGAGAAGCTGCTGGAAGCTTCCCCCTGTCTGACAGAACCAATGCCAGCCAGCTCCAAGAGAAACCACCACGGGCCAAAGCCAAGGCCATGAATACACAAGGTAAATGACTCAGAAGATGATTGTAAAAGTCTGAAAACCAGCTTAGCTGGACATAAACTTAGGAAAGAAAATCACACCATAAAACAGTTTACTCAAGCTCTTACATTTACTTGCAACTAATTTGTACTTTCTCACAAAAAATCAGTATAATTAGATGAACTAGTTTATATATAAAATTGAAATTTTCCTCTGTTTCTTGACAGTGAAATGCATTAAAAATCATCAGAGTCAAAAGAGCAATACATGCTTTGAGCATTTGAAGATAGATATACTACTTTTGTACTTTTTTTGCCTTTTAACGAAGATTTGATCTTTGAGACAGTTTGAATAGGGGTCACATCATGATTAAAACAATTTGACATTCTGTAGGAATTTTTTTATATAGATTGCATATTTAGTACCTTCATGAAGAGGCAAATGGAACTGGAGTAGTACTGATAGTACTGAACAGTATATAATACTGATAATACTGATCAGAAGTACTGATGTAGTTGATCTCTGCCCAATTGTAGTCATGAGATGTAAAATGACATTTCTCCATTAATACGGCAAAACCCACAAGAGGCATCTCAAATCCCAAAATCTAGATCACAATGAGAGATGGATTGCTTTCAGAAGAATGCATGAATAGGAAACTTCCTTGTTTACTTGAGAGAAGGATATATGTAGAAAAACCTTAAGAGATCAAAAAAAATTATACCCTTTAAATTAAAAATGTGTTTTAGTTCAAAAAGTATATTAATACATACTCTTTAAACAAAAAAACATTTTTAGTTTAAAGAATATATATTAATAAGTTTCATCTTTCTGGAGAACTTCTGAATTGTATGAAGGTAATTATTAAAAAAAAGCACCAAGATTTAAGGAAATACTGTAGAATAAAATACAAGTTACATATACTTTCCTTTTGTTTTGCTAGATGAAATTATGAATGAGAGCACTTAAAATTTTTAAAATAATATATACATGAATGAAACATGATTTTCTTCTTTGTTAACATGTTTTTAAGTTATATGTGAAATCACTTACAGCTAACTTTTCCAAGTGAATAAAAAGAAATGAAGTTTAAAGATTAATAAAATTAAGCCAAATACACTCTACATGCCTTCCTACTCTGCACTTTGCATGAAGCTGAGCAAACAAAGGAATGATGCATCTCCTTCAAGGATGAAACCTTCTTATTTTAATTTTATAACATGGTAATTTTATTTACATTTCTGCATTGATGTGTAACTGGGTAGTTCCTGCAAATTGCTGATCACCAGCTACTTGTAATTGTTGTTCAACAAGAGATCTACATTTGAGGAAACAAACTTAGAGTTTTATTGCTTGCAACCTCAAAGAGGTTAAAGATATATTCCCTCTTTAACATTAAGGGGCATTGATTACTATGTTGATATAGTAAATCTTCTCTATCTTTAACAGAAGCCTTTGATGAGGAAAGCATTGATCAAGAAGAATCACTCCACAAAACCCACAAATGACCAGCTGAAATTACTGACCAATATCTCCTCACCTGCCCTAGCAACAGGACCTTTAGGCTATCAGAGGCCACCCTACCATATTTTATTCAATATGAGACTCAGATATGATTTAATGTGGTATAAAAATGCAATGATACTTAACAAGGTATTGAGGCATGCGGGGAGCTTGGGGTGCAGCTGCAGTGGGAGCTGCAGGTTCAGCTCTGGGTGGCAGAGTCCAGAGGAAGAGGCTGTGAACTGCCAACCCATGGCACAACAAAGGGCACAGGAGATGTGGCAGCCAGGAGACTGAACAAAGGCACAACAGAAGCCAAGGACTCAGGAGGAAGAGCAAGACCTTCATGCATTTAAGAGTGTGAGGGTGTAAAAGCCCAGGAATTCTTTTGTTTGGGGTCTCTCCTGGGAAGTTTGATCTTCATTCATGTTGCTAGGCCATGAATAAATGACTTTATGGAATAAGACAGTTGAGACCCTGCTATGGGAAGCCTAGGGTTGAGCTGGTAGGAAAAGATGGTCTGGCTACAGGACAGTGGGGTGTGCAGGGAATCAAACAGGGCACTCATCAGCTCACTGGTGCCATCCACTGCTAAAGGGCTTTGGTTTCAGCAGCTGAACCCTCTGGTGGTGGCAGTGTGACTGCCAGAGTGGCTCCTGAATGCTCAGATAGGAAAGTTCCTTAACAAATGCATCATGCCCCTGTGCTATAAAATGTGTATTTGCATAGTGTCCCCTTATAGGAGTGAATCAGGAAGCAGATTCCAGTGTTGGGACCCAGGTGAAAGGGGACAGCAACTGAGGAGCTGTTCTGGGAGAAGAACTTTACGTGTCATCTCATAGCACAGCTGCCCTTGAGACTTGCAACCTTAAAGACTTTCTAGGAAGGACCACACAGCCAAAACATTTCACAGAATCTCCTTAGAAGGAACCTACAAGTATTGTCCAGTCCATCTCTTGTCCCTGCTCAGGACAGTCCCAATAATCACACCATGTACCTGAGAACATTGTCCAAATATGTCTTGAGCTCTGTCAGGCTTCGTGCCGTGACCACTTCCCTGGGAAGCTGTTCCTGTTCCCAGCCTCCCTTTGGGTTAAAAACCTTGCTCTGTGCTGGCATAGCACACAGAGCCCTGGAGGAGTGAGAAGGCACATCCTGAAACTTCCCTGGAGCAAATGCACTAGCAGGAGCTCAAGGGCGCAGATTAAGCTCAAGGAGAGTTTAACCACAGTGCCCTGTGGATGATGAAAAGACAGTACCTGTCTGCCCACGTGGCATAGCAAAGGACAGTTCATCCCTTAAAAAAAGTAGCAGTGCAGTCTTGATTAGGTGAATTGTATCTGTCTTTTTGGTCAAGAGGGGAAGGTGATCAAAACTGTACATATACATTTATGCTTTCATTTCTCTGAGAGAAAAAGTAAATGTTTTGTGTAGCTGTGCTTCAGAAGAAGACCTTTAATCTGCAAAATGCTTCTATGGTTTTCAAAGCCTTTCTTATGGTTGTCATAATTTTTATATATTAATTTTGCTGTTTTAAATTAATTTTGTCGTACAATGGAAAGATGAAATAAGGATAGATTTTGTTGTGCAGAAAGGAAAAGGTCATTGAAAATTCTTATCTTCTAAATTTTATTCCCCTTCCAGCAGTAAGGGACTATACAAAGAATACTTCTTTAGTAATAGAATATAACTCATGTCATTTTGAGCTAGACCTTAAAATAATAGTAATTATTTATTATTAATAATGATGACATTAATATTATTATCTACATGTTACAGAGAAAAAGGCAAATATGTTTAGCATTCAGAAGTTAGTCCCAATTTTGTAAGCTTCTGTTTCAGAGGAGCCACATTTCCTGCTTAAGTGCATAGTGGGACATGTCATATGCTAGTAAGAAAAAAAACCTAAATATACACAGAGTTTCACTACCCACCCTCACCTATCAAATTCTAGTCCCTGAAGAATACTGAAGTCGTAGCAAGCATTGAGACATTTCTTTGCTGAATTTCATTATGAAAACACATCCCTGAGACTCAGTAACCTGAGGATGCTCCATAGGCAAGCAACTGATCTCAAATGCCTTAAAATCAAGTCTCTGGCTCTTTATCCTTGGAACTGAGCAATTGATTTTTTTTTTTTAATTCAATCTGAATCCTGATCTGATTTTTCTCTGACTACTCAATGCAGTTCTACTAAGATTTCCCTGTGAATTTCCCCAGTGACACTAATGAGATATTCCCAATGCTGGGGAGGAGGAGAGGAGAGGAGAGGAGAGGAGAGGAGAGGAGAGGAGAGGAGAGGAGAGGA
>JAWWMU010000153.1:104170866-104182322 GCA_035048155.1 Cinnycerthia olivascens
AAAAGAAAAGAAAAGAAAAGAAAAGAAAAGAAAAGAAAAGAAAAGAAAAGAAAAGAAAAAAGAAAAGAAAAGAAAAGGAAAGAAAAAAGAAAAAAACACTTTGTCTGAATTTCATGTACCCTAACATATTAAGTAGATTCTCTGGACATAGAATATTTTGCACCTCACTCTGCAGTACACTATCTTAATTATTCTACATTTGAATCATACTTAGTGCTGCTGAATGGTTAGTGATGAAGACCATTTTTTTCATAATTTACATAAAATGCCTTAAAACATGTATGTGATCATAAAATGGGTCATCATGGTGGTTATTTATATGGATTGTCATAATACTCAGTAGTCTTGTTCTGGACCATCTGTTTAATAATATATTTCCACCAAAACTTTAAAAAAAGATGCAGCAAAATGGAGAGCACACCCAAACCGTGACACAGTAAAGACGAATACTTTGGTGATTTAAGCAAATGGTTTTAATATTCAGCATGGAAAGGGGAGCTTTAAGAGAGTTACAGTGAGAGAACAGTGCTGTTTATTTGCAGATGTTTTACTTTCAATTCTTCATTTCCCTGTCAATGTCCTAGCACTTTGTAAAAATAATCTTCTAGTACTTTCCAGAAGCATCACACTTCTTTGAGTATATCACTCATCATTATATGTATTTTTAAAGCTGTATAAATTAGAGGAATTTGTTGAAATTCCATGTGAAAATGGTTTTAAATTCCTTTATTTCAGTTTCATATTTTGGAATGCTCTTGGAGATATTCACAGGAATGATAAAACTATGAAAAGCAAAAAAGGAGACTGAGTTATGTTTTCTGACTCTTATTTGACATTAAATCAAATATTGATATGCTCCAATGAAAATGGTTTTTATTTTTTCCTCAAGTTTCATTTCTATAAAATATATAGTTAAGGACATTTCTCTGCCACCAGCTGAGTGTTGTAAAAGTTTCAAAACTAGACTCAGCAGTTTTTATGTTTCTAGAAGTTGATTGGTCATAATGTAAAAACTTGGTCTTCTACAATCTGGGTCAATTCACACCAAGATGAAGATACTTGCACCATTGTCATTTATCAGTTGAGAAAGAAATGCATCACATAAAATGTAGTGTTTCCTAAAGGCAAACAGGTGTAAATCAGTTAAAATGTTTGTCTGGAAACCAGCAGTTTATCACCTAGGTGATGATCCCTTTATATTTTTACTTTGTAGTGTGAAATATAAAACAATTTCAGATGACAGGATGACAAAATATCATTTTTTTCCCTTGCTGAAATCTTTAACCTTGCAGAGATTATGATTCAGATATATTTTACATTTGAGATGAACACCAAGAAATCCCAAATCTCAGCAGCAAGACATTAAATAGCTGCGTGCATTTGGCAGTGGCAGTTTGCCACTAAGTCACACACTGTGGAGGATTCTCCCTGTGCAAAGGAAAAAGCAGCAAAACAGTTTGGAGATGTGGAACAGCTTGCACCCTGCGAAGGGGCACTTATCACACAAGCAGTGTGATTTTCCAGCCCAATCTGTTAATTGTGCTCATGCAACTTTCTGGGAGGCTCTGCTGACATGCTGCTTCGATGTACGAGAGTGCTGCTGATCTCAACAACAGTGTCTGTGCTATCCCCATGCTCTCCAAGGGACGATCGGATCAGATGAACAAACTGGGACAAATAGATACAATTCTGCTGACTTCAGAGTGCTTTGGAGCTGAGGATCTGAGCTAGGCTGTAAAATACATCCATTTCTTTGCAAACTTTTTTTTTTTTTTGTTGAGTTTCTCGTTTTATGCTAAGAGGTTCTCCCCCAGAATGTGCTGTGTTTGGTCTTTTTTTAAGCATGCTGTTCAATTCCAGAAAGATTTTCAAACCCAGTAATAACTACAGAATAATCTATTTTATACTTTTGGAACAGAAAACCGGTTAATGATTTCCAGCTATTCTCCACTGTCTGGCATATCTTTGACAATCACTGAGCAGATTGAGACAGAGAGTATGAATCTAAATTCCACCTTGTCATTGGGTGTGGACTTTGATAAATCTGTTCTGTTTCAAGCCTCTGAATGGTAGTTCCTGCTAAAATGTAAGGGCTGGCTCTAGACCAGCCATGTTCCATTACCTGTCAGTAATTCTAAATTATTTTTCTCTGCAAATAAAAAATAAATCTGACCAGAATTGATTATTTCCTTTGGCCAACAGGCATACCCAGCTGGGTCTATATATTGGCTTTTATGACAATGATAGCATATTAGCATTGTGGCCTTCATCTTACTTTTTGCTCTTACAATTCCCTTAATTAAAATTAATGGTACCTGCAAGAAAGATAAAGAACATCAGAAAAATTTTGGAAGGAAGAAACATGCATTAATTCTTCTTTTCATGAAGAACATTATCTGGCAAACTAGCATCTGTCTCTCCAAGAGCCAATATTTATTCAGTTTTATGTCCTGATTAATTTAGCAGTATTTAGAGCTCAGTGATCTTTAAATTGATGCTTTAAGACTGAGAAGTTTGCATTTATAAAAGAGAACCATAAGGCTTACCCCAGATTTTGTCTTAAAAACTTAATAAAATTGGTACAAGAATTCTATAAAGCAATTTCTCAGAAATACAAGCCAACAGATTTATCTGTAACTTGTTTAGGTAATGGGAGGACAAGTCAGCATTCTGCCATTAGATGTGGTCAGGGTTGTACGACTCAGATCAACATTAACAATGCTATTTAAGATACATACTTCAAAGATTGCACTTTCTTAAACCTCAGATTATCTCACAAGGTGGGATTTATTCCAGTCCCAGTCAGACCGGTAAAAATTAATGTCCAATTTTCATCAGAAATATTCGTGTAATAAGGGGAAAATTAATTTCAGAAATGCAGTTTAGAATATAAGGATTCATGTCCCAAAGTCACCTGTTTTCATTCACTGGCTAGTGAGGGAGCCAGGTAAAGTAGCTAACATGTGCAAGACTGAATCTGCCAAAAGTTAGATGATGTGAATCCAGCTTGTGAGCTCCTTTAATGGTAGTATTTATACAGCTGAAAAAGAAAATAACCAAAAAATCAAGAATGAAACCTTGCAGAGAGTTTGTCAATTTGCCTGGAAAGACAGGACCATGGAAGCAATTATCAGAGGACTGAACATAAATACCAAGGGGAATTAAATGAAAGTAGCAGATCTTGTCACTTTCCCCTTTCACTCTACAGTCACTCTGAGAGTTATATGTATTAAAAATAAAAATAAGCATTGCAGGAAAAGCAGAAATTTCCTTCCTAAAATAATTTTATGGTTTCAGCTAATGGACTAAGGGCTACATGAGTATAGATATATCAGAGAATATCAATGAATTCCAAGATTAGACTGGAAACAAACTGGACAGCAAATCTCGGCTGTGTTTTTATAGACAACAGAGCATAAAGCTGTCTTTACATGTGACTGGGACAATGTGACATAATCCAAACTGATATCAAGAGCAAAAACATACAAATGTACAGAAAAAAAATCTAGCTTATTTTTTTCATGAAGTGTGACAAGATCTCTGTGATGTCTCTAAAAGCTCATGTCAATTGTAATTTAGCAAAATTATAAGGGAAAAAGCTAATCCTATTCACAAAGTGTAATCCAAACTGCACTTTTCTTCACTGTAACTCAGACACACAGCTGAGAAGACATTCCTCCAACAAAGGAGAGACTAAAAAGCTGAAATTAGAAATGACCACTAGCAAAAATATTAGCAACATTTTTCGAATGATAAGCTGAGTAAGAACAAGAGCCAAATGTACAGTATGTCTGAAACTGCTCTTCTTTTCATCATCATAGCATCACGATGAAAGCATAAAACAGGTGATATTCACTGAGAGCTGGGTAGCTCAGTAGCAGGAAAAATACTGAATGTGGAATTCTACCCATAAGTTGGTTGTGTGCCATTATAATAAATACATTTTAGGTTGGGAATCAGAGTTGTTATGAAGAACACCACTGAAAAGTAATGTAGCTACAGATGTGATAATGGCTTTGTTCAGTAAGATGGTTTTGCAGTAGCTACCATTGCACGTCTTTTTATCATGTATCATTATTTTGTGAACAAAATATTCATCTATTTCTGATGAATGGGACACTTGCGCTATTTATTTCTCTGAGACTTGCATAATAGATGAAGACTCAGTTATAGTAATAATATGATTTATATTTTCACATAAAAATGCTCCACATAGGAAATGGAATTATCTCAAATGGTAGAGTACTCATTTAGCAGGATACATGCCCTCATTCTTCAAACTTTTGGGGGAATGTGAAAATGAGATGAGCCCCATGAAAAAGGGCTTGGAGGTCCTGGTTGATACAAAGTTGAACATGAACCAGCAGTTGGTTGGCCAGGAGGGCCAACCTTGTCCTGGGAAGCATCAGGGACAGCATCACCAGCCAGGCAAGGGAGGGGATTGTCCTGATCTGCTCTGACCTGGGGCAGCCTCACCTCCAGTGCAGGGGGCAGTTTTGGGTGTCACAATGTAAGAAAGGCTTTGAGCTATTAGAAAGCCTCCAAAGGAGGGCCACAGGGATGGTGAAGGGCCCTGAGGGGAGGTCGTGTGAGGAGTGGCTGAGGTCACTTGTTCTGTTCAGTTTGGAGGAGACGGAGGGGAGACCTCACTGCAGTCACAGCTTCCTTGGAGGGGAAGAGGAGGGGCAGGCACTGATCTCTGCTGTGTGGTGACAGTGACAGGACCTGAGGGAATGGCCTGAAGTTGTGTAAGGGAAGGTTTAGGTTGGGTGTTAAAAAAAGGTTCTCCACTCCAGAGGGTGGTTGGGCACTGGAACAGGATGAACAAGGAAGTGGTCACAGCTCCAAGAATGACAGAATTCAAGGAGTGGGCAACACTCTCAGGCACATGGGGTTCTTGGGGATGGTCCTGTGCAGGGCCAAGAGTTGGACTTGATGATCCTTGTGGCTCTCTTCCAAATCAGGACATTTAATGATTCTATGAGTCACATAAAAATGGTGCAATATTGGCAGCATTGCAGATGCTATAGAGATCTATTTGGTTTGGAATCTCTCACATTAATTTCTATTATCAGGTACTACTTATAACTCTTTCAAAAAGTCTAAATAAATGTAAGGTCTAATTAAAAAAATGTATACATGAATAAGAGCACTTTATTACTGTAGAAGAAAACGTTTGCATGTTCTATGAATACTTTCATAACAAGTGAAATGCAGAGAACTCAATCCCATTTGACCAGAGACCAGCATTGTTAAATGCCTCCAAGGCCCATCAGCAATGTGCCTTTCCAAACAGAAGTATGATTTTCAGGAAAGCCCACAGTAGGAGGTTCTGTTAATATGTCATTGTTTTCCAGGTGAGCTTTTCATAAGGGAATGTAACAGAAATTTGAGGGTATATATCTCTGAAAAGCACATAAATAATTAACTGAAACATAATGTGAAGAAAAATTTTACCTGTTCATGAGATTTTGTAATAAGCTTAGCTCACCTGTGTGGCTTCCAAAAATGTTTGTGGTTCATGGAAGGAAATTATTCTCTTACTCAGAATTATAGTGGGAAAAAGATTTGGAATCCAAGGTTATACTATTTCTAATTAATATCTCTAGAGTTTTCAATACTTCAAAAAAACAGTCTTAATTATCCAGAATGATGAATGAATATTTACATGGTAGACAATCAGGTAAGTCCAACTGTACCTACTCCTTTCAGCTCTTACAGAACTCTTACAAATCCACTTGCAGGATGCCAGCTCAAACAGGGGTGGCTGGTGCAGTGCAGATCCATGGAAGTAGTGCCTGAACTCAGTGGTGAAGCACAATATTTGTGAAATATACATATATATATATATATGATATATATGATCACAATATATTGTGATCACATGAGGTGTAAGTGAAACAATGAGTTCTTGAGATGCAAGTAAGAACTGTGCAAAAGCCCAGTGTGAAGATAACACCCAGAACTCTGTCAGAGAGTGAAATGGTGAGAGGTGTTGGTTGATTATAAAGGTATAGAACACTTTCCAGGTGACCTCTTTCAGAAAGCTAAGGAAAAAAAAATGACATGAAGTTTCAGAGACTAAGTCTGCACCTCACATATGGTATGACATGAACAAACAGCTTAGATGGCTCAGGTTGTGTGAAACTGAATGATAAGTACCTGCCTCACTTCTAGAAAAGAATATCAGTTTGCTAAAATTTTTTGCTCCTTTCTCATTAACTAAATATAAATATATAGTTTGTTTGCTTGGCTACCTTTTGCTTTCCTTCCCCAAAAGGAACAAAATAAGAACCTCTGGTAATTAATTTATCTGAAAAATCAAAATAATCAAGTCACTTATTATCTAGATACTTTTTCATGTATTTATATATCTTATCTGAAGAATCCAAATGTCAAACTTCTCGCCAGTGTTCCAGATGTTTCCTATTGCTCTGAATATCAAAATAAAGAGTTTGTTTCATGGGGACATCCTTCAAAGAGAGTTTGGCCAAAATGCCATTGTGACATCCTGCAACAGTGAGAAGTGATTCATCTTTTCTGTTTCCTAGCCAAGCAAGGTATCCAGTCATTATTTTCCCCAAATAGGACATTCTTTTGTAGCATAAGCTTTTAAAATCCTCTCTATCTTCATTTAACTGTCACACCAGCAGACAAAGTTTTGTCACTGAACTCCAGCAGTACTAGTATTAAATGAGTCCCTGTGACCTCTTCTGGTGTAAACAACATTTGTACAGTACCTGAAACAGAGTAGGTGATGTCTCAGCTGGCTACTCAAGTATGTCAGCTTGCAGCCAGCTACATATAATTTTCACACTCTTAAATTGACAGGGAAATCAGATGTAATTTTGATGAAGACTGGGCTTCCACATTGGTTATTTCCTTGCATTGCTAGAGTTAACACAGAGGATGTGTGCTGAAATCCACATTATGTCCAGCCTGTGCAGCTTTGCACTTAAATCCTCTCGGGCTTGAGTAGTAACATGCAGGACCACATGGTTACAACTCAGTCTGTGGCTGCTCCTGGGCTGATGAGCAGATCCAAATTCGTGGTCTTTTTCGTTTTCCTTCCTTTTGGGAGGAAACCTGAAATTCTATAAAAGACCAGCAGAGAGGCCTAATGGATAAAAGAAATTGTCTGTGTAGAAGTGTGTATGTGTGCTACAGCATATACCAAATCACTTGAGCAGCATCATTTCACAACAAAAGATTGCCCAGACCCCATTCCAGAAGCTTCTGAATCTTCTCTTGCTCTGCACACCTTGGAACACTCAGAGAGTGACACTCAAACCTGCCCTGATCCTACAGATATTTTTAATGAGCTCCAATTTATAGATGAGACAAACTAGAACCACAATTACTTTTTCCAGCCAATACTTTAAAATTTTAGCATTACTTATATGAAAGGCTATTCCATTCATTGGTTCAAAGAAGTCAGCTTGTCCTTCAAATGCTGCAGAGCAAGTGTGAAAGGTATTCTTTCAGGAATACGAAGATTTCTTTGTAAAAGTTGATTAGATTTGACTGGTAGAATTGCTACAGACTATGGAGAAACCAATGGGGAAAAAAATCACTTTTCATTGGCACTGTAGTCTATCTAGTGAGGTCTTTTGCCAATATTTAAAGGTATGGTGGCATTCAAACATGACAAACTGTACTGATTGTACCATGAGTTATATTACAACTCCAACGCTTTTGTTGCTATCATTTTTCAACATGAAACAGATTCCTTGCAAAACAAATAATGAAATTTGAATAGCTGAGATTTAATCATCCTTTCAGTCTTTCATATTTAAATAATCCTTCCGTATGTGCTATAAATTGAGTCCTTTTTCCTTGTTTATAAAATATATATTCCATCCAATAAGAGATACTACAATAAAGCAAAATAAATTATCTCTACAGTGATCTTTAATCTGCACATCTGAAATAGAAAAAATAGAAAGTCCTGGAAAAGTACTCAGTAAAATTACATAAGATTTATTTTAACCCATCACACAAGTAGTTGATATATTTTTCAAGATAGATGCTAATGTTTGCTATCATTATTGTAGTAAATGCTAGTACTTTTTGTTTATCATTGAGAACAAGAGTTTTGACTTCACTTTTCTGCTTCTTTCCCAGCACAATGAGATATCGGTCCTATCTGAATATTTACAAATCAATGGTAGATATTTCATTGCAAAGAAATTAAGAAAGTGAGCACATGGGTAAAATGGAAGGGCTGGAAAAAATTTAAGTGCAAAATGGAGTTAAGAAAAGGAAGAAATCATTACCTTATACTGGCAATAGCAGCAGAAGAATTCAGACTGACATATATACAAAAAACATTTCCAATTCTGGATGTCAACATACTTATTTACTGCAATGTACTCAGGGCATTACATGTGTTGTGTGACAAACAGAACTGGAATGATTACCACATATTGTAGGTAAGGGTTCTCATATGTGTAATTTTGCCTTTTGTGAAAACACACTTTGCTACATGGTCTGAAGTTCAAGACCCCCTGGTGCACCCTAAAACTCCTTATCTTACTCTCATTAGCTTGTGACTAAGTCTGCCAACCATTTTCTCCAAGTCATCCCATCTGCCCAAAATCTACTACTGATCACCAGTTTAGCTTTCTCAATTTAGGGGAAAAATAGAATTATTTTTCATTGCCTTCTGCCCAAGCCTCTGGCAGTCACATCAACAGTCCCATCTGTTCTTTTTTTCAGCTTAATCCCACCCAGATTTCTGATTCTAGGATTTGCAATTTAAAGGGAGGATATGTGATATGCATAATCAATGGATTTACTCCATACAAAATCTTTGCACAGTAGCTCACCTTCTTTCGCTTTTTCTCATACATGTGCATGTGCACAAGTAAAAGCTTTCATTTTAAACACAATTTTCTTAAATGTAAAAACACTTAAATATTGAAATATATTCAGCCAATCACATTTTTGGCTTGATTAAGTATTGCTATTTTGATGAATTTGGTTAAGAGCAGAGATGTCAGAAATGTTTAATCACCAGTCCTGACAGCACATGCTGTAGATTTTCAAAGCTGGGCTGGAGGCAGAAAAATAAAATATCTGTACATATGTCTTAAAATTGTCATCTTGAATTCCATCTCATTGTTTTAACATTAAGAAGCACAGACAGTTGCTCCATCATTGGGAAAGTGGAGTTTGCATCAAAGCTGTATTTTGCTGTTTTCTCTCACAAATGAGAACTTAAAGGAAGAACAAGCAAATGAAGAAAATTAAACCTGAGTTGTTGTGAAAATTTTGTAGGCTTTTCTGGGACCACAGCAGAGTTTAGTATCTGCAGGAAACAGAATCTGGTAGTGTACCAAACTAGATTGATTAAACAGACTCCTGAAAATCTAATTTATTTGCTTTTTCACACCAAAGAGAGAAAAAAATCAATAAATAATACAGCGCCTAAAATACATACCACCCGAGTCTGTGGGTCAAAATTTAGGCATGGTTCTTATATCACTACCAGCTTCTACAGCAGTGTGAGATACCAGGCTGATAACAAATCAGAGTATCTGCTAAAGATTTCAGTTTAGGTATAACTAAGATTAGATCTTTAGGCTCTTCCTTGGACTCACCAGCCACCAACACTTCATAATACAGCTCTTCAGGAAGAGACAATTTCTGTTCACATCTACTGGGGTATATACCACACAAACAGAGTTAGTTTGACAGTATTCCTCCTTACAAACTGCTTGCTTCTGAATTCTGTGGGAGTCTGCATGAAAATACCAAGGCTTTACTTTTTTTTTTTTAAATATCTTGAATATTTTTAAGTGGCTGAAGAATGAAGAAAAAAAAGTTAAGGAGAGTGTCACTTCTTACATGGACACTTTATAATTTTATTTTTTTTTTAAAAAAAGTCTCACACTATCATGGCCTCTAAGTTTACTTCTGTATACATGGAATAAAAACTGTATACAGAATCAGAGTATCATTGAATAGTCTGAGTGGGAAGTGACCTTTTACATATACATTAAAAACACCCTCATAAGTGGTATCCCTAAATTCAGTCAGTGATGTGAGATACAGAGTAAACTGTAGATTTTCTGGCAATCTTCAATGCTTTCCCAAAATTTCACTCATGTCGTTGGAAGAAAGTTATATTTCCACAAGATGTGCTTGGAAAGCAGAAAATTGAATTACTACCTGTTGAATTGGATGCCTTTTCCTATTATATATGTAGGATTTTCCTTTTCAGCACATCCTGTAATTTTTTAGGTAAGGCTTTTTTGAGTTTGGAATATGTTAGCACTGGTGCATTTCTACTCCTTGACATTCTTCTAGTTCTTATGCAAAAGCTGAGGACCAACAAAATTTCCCATCCCAGACAAACCCTGGATCACATGTGGAAACATTGCAAATCCCTCTCCCTGGAGATGCACTGGCTGCTCCTCTTGAGAGCCAAGACTGCTCCTGAGAGTGAAGTCTGTTTAAGGCATAACACATGTCCAGGTCTGAATAGATAAACACTTACAAGAACATTTCCAAGGCAACATGAGCTCAGAAACAAACAATTGCTGTTTTGGATTATGATCTAGGTATTCCTATCAAATTATATTTCCATCAAATATCATGGGTTTAGATCACATTTCCTGTTTTAGGAAACAGGAACATTAAAGTTTAGAACAGTTTAGTTTTTCTTTTAAATTTATACTGCTGTAGCTGTAACATCTGGCCCTACTTAAGAAATCTGTGTTTGATTTCCAGCTCTTATTTTGACTTGCTGTGAGATAGTGCCAAAAAAACCCCCAAAACATAAAAATAAATAAACAGAAAAATATCCAGCAAACAAAAAACAAAGGCCTATAAAGCCAGGACAACTTACACTTTTCTAATTTGCAAAATCTTTAAGGATTTACAAGAAAGTGATTTAGAGAAGTGAGAGAACACTCTCATTTTTAATTTAATAAGAATGACTCTGACATTTTACAATATTTTAAGGTACCATCTAATTTAATTTCTCTTCTTTATGGAAGGTTACCAGCATATACACATTTAAATGATCATAGAACTCCTCATTGCTCCACAAATTTGCTTGTTTAATAAAAATATAAAATAAGCACCTTCAACAAAACACAGACTTTCACCTATAGGCCTTTTCTTACTGGACCTTCCCCAACAGACCTTTTCTTGCATTGCTCTGAAAACCCCCTGGCTGTTTGATAGACTACATATATTTCCTTTGGGATTACCTCTTACAACAATTCCTATTTCCATGCAACTCAGACATGAGATAAATTTAGGCATCTAAATTTGAGTGGAATCAGCATATTAATGTATGGTCCTTCTCCATATTCAGTAGGCTTCTGAATGTCACCTCAGAAAAAGGTGTTCTTGCTGGTAACTCCAGCTCTCTCTCTCTCTCTTGGGGGGCAGTTTTTTGACTCCGGGGAGATCTGCTCAGACCTCACCTGGAGCTGAGCTTGGAG
>JAWWMU010000153.1:104182422-104206755 GCA_035048155.1 Cinnycerthia olivascens
TTGAAGGAGAAAGACTCCTGTTTTGTTTCGTTTTTGTTTTTTTCCTAGCAAGCATACCTGTCTTCAAACCAAGACACTGGTGTATCTCTGACCAGTTCACTAAAATAACATATTTATTCAGCAGGGTTGTGCTGCACTACAATTACTCTGATGTTTGTTTTCACCTTTTTTACTTCATTGTCACAGTGGAAAAAAGCCTTCAGGAAAGCATAAATTAATCTGACACCACCTATATTAAATGAAAGTGTGAGAACTATATTCATTTTGAATACATAAGATAAACCAGGAAATACTGTAGAGCAAAATGTATTTAAATTAAAACAAGCTGTCCTCAGACTAATGGGCTTATCCTTCACTGGGATGACATGGTAGATCAGTACTAAACCCAAAAATAGTTAACCTGATTCAGACCAACTGGAACTTCAAAGATGAATGGGTAAAGGTAAGGGCCAGAAGAATTTCTTTCAAGACACTCATAACAACACTTAGAGTCGGTTAGTCAAAAATAACAAAACCTTGTGGCTGGCATTCACAAAGCTAAATGGGAAGCGTTTCCCCCTCTCCCTCTGGGGCTCGGGAGGATCACTTGACAGAGGTTTCTAAACAAGACCAGTGTACACAGACCATGCAATACCATGAAGCATCTGCTTCTTCTACTTTTTCTGCTTCCCTGCTCACTTTATTCTTGTCTAGAGGAAAAATACATTGCATGACACAGTGAGAAACCACAGAAATTTCATCAAAAAGTGAGACAAGGAAAAGAAAACCTTTTGAAAAACAAAAAGGGGGAAATATCTGGTGCTGTAGAACAAATCCCAGACTAGTTACCCTTACTGGCATCCGCACATGTTTGAGGGTAATGGGAACGTGAGGATCACTGCCATGCCCCTGTCACACTGCCATAATCAAGCACTTTTATCAAGCAAGGGTCAGTCTCACAACCAACAAAACTGAAGAAGAGTGTGTGATATGTTTACAGGTCACAGCAAGAACACTTTCATTTACCAGGAAATGAGAATAGAGCTGTGCTGTGTCTTTGACAAGAAATTGCCATTTCTTTGTAGAACTTGGTCCTTTGCCAACATTTCATCTAAGTGCATCTTTCTTTTGGTCTGTAGAAGGAATTGTCACTGGTCCAAAACAACATACTTAAAGTGTTGTATGCAAAGTGCCTCAAGTGGCCTAGTAAGCCAAAACATGCATTTAGAGCACTGACTATTCACATAAGCAAGGCTATTTTTGCTAATTGGGACGCTCACTAATGGACTAGTTCATTAAAATAATGTCTGGATTTGTATTTGCATCTTCAAAAATCACTACATTTCTATTCCACAATCAAATAGTCTAATTATCATTGGAGTTTTTTGCTTCCTTTATAAACCATTCTGTGAGCAACCCTGGTGGCAAGTACAAGAGCTAAAGGCAAATGTGAAGCTCCTATTTGGACAGCATCTGGCACACTGGGGCATTCATTATGGGCTCAGGGCTGGAATGGACACGGACATGGTTTAGAATCACTGCCAAATCCTGGTGAGGAAAGACAAAACATCTGCACCAAGCTGAAGTGGTGTTGCTAACACACAAAGCTTCACACTGGGAATGATTAAATTTATTGTGTCACATTGGCTCATTTAAGGGTTGGACCAAGCAGTGGTGGTGCAGGTTCAGGATCCTTTAGGTTAGGTACCCTTCATCAGGATTCATCTCAGTGAATTTCAGCACCTAGCCCATGCCCTGCTCAGCAAAGGGGAATTCAGTTTATCTGAATTGCATGGCAAGAAACTTCAGCAACACATCTCTAATGATCTTAAAAGAGTTAGGGAAAAATAAAACATTTTCAAGCCTCAGGTTCAGTTTTCATCATTGCCATCATGATGGTCAGCATTCAGTTCTCTGCTGAAAGTGCTGAAAAGTTCCAGAAACTCTTATTCAGGGGAAACTTTCAGCTAAGTATCTTCAACTCAAATAGATCCTTCTGACCATCAGAACAGGGAATACTTAGAATTGGCATCTTTTTCCAGAAAACAGACATCAAAATACAGGTGAGAACTTAACTTGGGATTAAGTTTTTTAATACTCTAAGAGTCAGGAGTCTCAAAGTATTTCCTCTGACAATAAATTAGTACACTCATAGCTGCAAGTCAATGACATTTTTTGTTTGCTTAAGCAGTGTAAGTTCAATGGGAGGACAACTCAGACACACCACTCTCTTTTGCCAGAGCTCTCAGATGAGCTCTTGTCAAGTTTAATATTGGTTTGTTAAAGTTGCACGGTTTATAGCTTATAGGAGCTGGTACCAAATCGTTTTGAAGGGGGATTGTTTTACATTCCTGTGAACTTTGAACATAGCAATAGTACTTTTTATTTCCCTTAGTCAGCTGTTTAGGTTGCTGTTTTCTCATTACAGCACTCAAGTCGAGGAAAAAGTTTGTACTTCATAAAAACCCCATAGTAATTCAAAAATTTCTATACCATTTTCATGAATATTGTGTTTCTCTAAATTAACAGAGTCCAAAAAAAGTGAAGAAAATGAAGTTGAAGAGCAAAGGTAATATTCAGAAATTGCATTTCCAGAGAGCTGTTTTCTGCTGTGGATTCATGTTATTTCTGTGTGATGTTGAATGATCAAATATACTCACTGCAAAGCCAGAATCTCAGTGTTCCATGTGGTAAAAAACCCCAAACAAAACACAAAATCAACAACAATGGCAAAAAAAAGTAGAGTGTTTATCACTCTGATTATTCTTTTTTATATGATAGCATTTCAAAAGTCCAATCCAGTCACTTTTGGAGGGGAGAATAAAACACAGTAAAGAAAAGCAAGAAAAATTTATCAAGAATAGCACAGACGTGCTCTTTTAAAGATTCTTGTTTTCTTTATGACTCATTCATATTTTGGTACTCTTATAAGTGTATTTTGAAAGTCATCAGCCTGCAACTACTTGAATAGAATGAAAAGAGAAAAAATAAAATCTGTGCAAATATTTTAAAAATATCTTCAGTCTGTTTTACCTACAGTCCATCAACTTCAAATTGGATTAGGAAATATTTTTTTATTTTTATTTGGGTTTTTTTATTTACTTATTAGAAAGAAAATATTTGCTTTTAAATATAATTAATAAAATGCATAAGTAGTTCTTTAATATATTTAGAATTTTGCTGTTTGGGTTAAACCTCCTTTAGTTAACATATTCTGGCTACAATTGAAGAAAAAAACACATGTAACAAAATTCATTGTGGGGAAAGAGCATGGGCATCAAAAAGAGACGTGGAACATGGAAATTCCTGATCAGGATTACCATTTATCCATCTTACAGTGGGATCATATGTATGGAAATCAGACCCACTGTGTAATGCTCAGCCCTGGAAATTGGCCTCTTTCACATCCACTGCACTGAGGCAAATGTGGGCATATGGTTCTTTATTCATCTGCAGTGAATTTTCATTGTCTTTGAATCTGGTGGTCCTGTCCCACATTGTTCTCCTTTTGAGCGTTAAGAAACTCGCTGGCTTGAAGACATTGCTCCCACCAGGCATCATCATCCCCTGTGTCTCTCACATAAAACAAAGACAGAAGCTAGAATGTGTAATTTCCTTATTCCTTATGTCTCCATCTATCTGTTGCCTGTTTCATCTTGCCTGTTCCTTATTTTAACCAGTTTCATAATCAGACGAGCCAGTCATTTGTGTCATGGCTCGGCAGTGTAGGCAGAAAGGTTAATGGCAGTGTCAGATATTTTGTGATAATCCGAACACCATATATTCCATCCCATGGCCCTCTCCAGCTGTAGCAGTCACAAAGAATTACAAGGCAGTGAAGCGCAGCAGTCCTTTCCAATACTGCTTGTCTTTGGTCAAGCTAAGCTTTTCCAAATCCCCTGGTATTATACCCCTTCAAATAGTTTCTGAAATTTCTCTTTAACTCTTCACATTTTTCTGAGGTGCAGAGATACACCTCCTTCTTTCAGCCCTTGCTTCCCCACAGTCTCTGCATTTTGTCTTCTACCCTCACAACCTATCCTATCTCCTTGGAATTCTATAAGCTCTTTAAGTCAAGTCATAGTGAATCTCATTTGATCACTTTTCTGCACCATGAGGTTATATCTGTTAGAAAGATGTTTTCAAAACACCCATTACTTTCCAAAAAACTTTACAGTCTACTGCTCTGAAACAGAAAGAAAAATGTAGGATGTTTTATTATAACTTGCAACATAATCAGTATTTTGAATATAGAATTAAACCACATAAGCCTAACATAAAAGGGAAATAGAAGCTTCAAATCTTACACATGAGCAAATTTCTAGTAAACTCCATGCCAGACTTCATGCTTCAAAGCAACAAATTCTTACAAAAAAGAATGAAAAAAAGTCAAATTACCAATGCTTGTCTAAATAAAATGAAAAGGGTTTCTGGTGTGCTTTGGAGAGGAATGCTTCCTAGATTACTGTACCTAAAATAACTGTCTGGGTTCCTTATGTGAGCCCTTGAGAAGCCATTCCCAACCCAACATGTAGGATCAAAACTAGGACTCACTCTTTTAAGGAGAGAGTCTCACTCTTTCCAAAAAAGAAGACTTAGATGATTAGTTTAAGTAGATTATTTATACTTATCCTTCTCTGTGGTGAAAATTAAATGAGATAAATTACTGCTTATATCAGTTGTTAAGAATTCTTAAGAGTGCGCTAAACCTCGTGGCTGCTAGAAAGGAGCCCTCTGCATGTTCCTCATGGTATTCATTAGGGCCATGACCACAGCTTTAGAATCCAAATTACTGGTCATTACTTGCAAGACAACCAGTTGGTATTTAGAAGGTATCATTGCTCTGTAGCCTTGGAAGAGAGGATGAGCCAGTGACCTGGGCTAGGTCTGCCCTCTGTGTTAGAATTAGGAGCAAAGGAATGCTTCCAGACTCAGTCAGTAGAATAAACACCTTAGGCAGGGGGGTTCTCCTTGAATATTAAATTGGTTTTTTGGCATTTCCTTTTTGTTACTTCCATTCCACTTTTATTACTATGGTTTCTATAAAGCAATAAATAATGAACTATTCTCTTCCTGAAATGTCTGTTGTCAACATAATCAGTATGGGTTGGGTCAATATATTCAGTTCTTTCCTGATATATTCAGTATGGGTTGGGTCAATGTACTCAGATCTTTGCTGATATATTCAGTGTGGTTTGAGGTGCTCAGGATGGTGCTGACCCTTGGGGAGCTGTAGTGAGACCAGCAAGCAGGAAGGATTCTGGTCCAGCTGGATCACTGAGCTCCTTCTTGCCAACATTTTCACCTACAGCTGACTGAGAGACTGGGGATATTTATAAATCTACCTGGCAAGTAAACTCTAAAAAAAAACAACAACAAGAACAACAACAACTACTCCTGTAGATTAGAGAAAATATAATTTAGGAGTCTCAGGGGTTTGACAAGTTTCTTGCTGAGAAAAAAGAACTCAATGTGTCTCAAAACCCTTTTGCCAAGTGTTGCTTGACACACCATGCTATTTTCCTGTGAATTATATGTTGTCATTTAAACATCAGAGCATAAACCTACTGACTTACTGCAAAGCTTTTAATTTTTTTGCATGCAAAAAACTTTATTCTTGCCTCACAAATGGTCTCAAATTAATGAAAAATAAACTTGGTGTATTAGAATTAGGGAAAAAAAATGCAGAAAGAAAAGAAAAATAACACAGTAGTATTTTTCTTGCAGCTTCTAGAGTCCTCTGTGCTTTCAGCTAGTGCCAGATAGAATATGACAAGATAATTTTCCAAGAAAAAAGTAAACCCAATAAAAAAAAAATAATGTGAAACTTAAATTTTTGCTAGAAGCTATGCTTGATAATATATGTTGGCATTTTCATAACAGTTTGCACATTAAATGACTGTAAAAAGTAAGGGCTATGCTACATCTGAATTAAATTGAGACTTGCACAAGTGTTGCAGCAATAGATTGAAACACCAATAATTAGGTTAAATTAATTAAATATACATACCAGTGATTTTCACACGTCTTGCATTCTACAAAGATTTTAAAAAATTACATTCATTTATTATATTTAATAATAAATATAATAATTTTTTGCATAAATATTCTTGTAAGTATAAAAATATTTAAATTAATTCGATTCCCTAGTGCTACACTTTAAATATTCACTGTCCTGTTAATATGAAATTAATACCTCACTGCTACATTATAAAACCAACTACATTATCAGAGATGAAAAATTCTTATACAAACAAGAAAATATTTAGGAAAAAAAAAACAGGATGAATAGTTGGTTACATGTTTGTTGTTTTTCATCTTCTTTGGGAAATGACATACAGAGTTGGTCAAAATGTTTTGTTTTCACTGAAACCATTCATCACTGGCCCTACAGGCCAGTAAAATCACCAAAAACTACTTCAGCTAAATATCATGATGAGTTTAATATTTTCAGCAAAAAAAACAAAAACAACAAACCCTGACACTTCAGAACCTCTTAAAACTTTCAGATGAACATTTCAAAAATGACAATGTTTAGATTATTTATTCATTATTTGCAGTTTTATAAACCATTCTGGAAACAAAAATCTTTTCTTTGTATACCTACTCAAACCAAGTCTAATTCAGCATATTCTGAAGTATGTACAGGTTTTTTTGACTAATAAGCCTTCTGTGCAGATAGACAAAGACAGAACAGAATCACATCAGTACAATAAGTCATAAGGACAACTCCTCTGAAGTCTGCTATCCAATTGAGCAGTCAAGTACACAAAAAAGTGCTTACAGAGTCAATCCTTAATGATATGCTGAAGCAAAACAGTATTTCACTGTTTTCTGAAACCTGAGACAAGCAACTAGCTATTTAAAATTGCCATGACTGAGAGATCATGGTATGCAGAAGTGTCATGAATGGTTCTGAATAAACAATGAATTTAGGATTTCTGGAATTAACAAAATAAGCTTGGCAATTTAGATTGACAGAAATAAACATAATTTAGAGAGATAGTGCAGAGGCAGACTCCTCAAAGGTGATCTTTACAAAACTATGGGAGAAGAATGCAATCATTCTTTGTCTTTTCACAGTTCATTTCAGATACATTTACGTGCATTAGTAACAAAATATTGTAAGAAAATGATGTGTCTATTCCCTTCAATAAGCGTAACTAATCATCCCTAAAAACTACTTTTTCTTTAGAGAGCTTAAGCCAGAGGAACTAACAAATACTTTTTGTTATAAGCACCTTAACTTCATTTTATTTTATAGTTTTAACCCACTCTGGATTCTTTAAATAACTATTTCACTAAGAAGCTTGAATTTACTTATATTGGCATCCTCATTAGTAAGCTGTAATTTCTGGGGTTTTCTCACTATAATAGCATTGTTCAGCAGTAAAATGAGCTCTATTTGCCTAGGAACTGTATTTTGCAGCAGCATCTCTAGCACGTTTGGGGTAGACTAATTTTCTTTAATTTGTCTGGTGGGTTAAAGCTTTTTTTTTTTTTCTCAATCCTTGCTTACATAATTCATGCAAAATTTAATAAATATGCATATACAATGTCCTCATAGAAACAGTTTTCTTATAAAATATATACAGACCAAACATTCCTTTTTATTCATATGACTCAAACTGTAATGATATCTTGTAATGATATTCTTGATATCAGATGGCACTAGAAATAAACCCAAAATTAACTACCTTTTTCCTACACAGAGTGCTTATCCACTAAGTAAATGACTAATTACAATTTCACACTTATGTCTGTGGACATTCTTCATAGCACTGGGAACAATTGATATTATTGTATTTCTCCTTTCAACATTCTCAAATGCACTTTATTCCTCAAACAAAACAAAATATTTATGAAGCATAAGAAAGACCCCAAATAAAAAAACTAACAAACAAAAAACAAACTAATAAACAAAAAAACCAAGCAGCCAAGCAAAAGCAAGGAAAAAACCTTCATAGGGCTGAATGATTCTCACAGGGTTAAACAATGATTCCACATTTTTACCTGACTTACATAAGTCAAGCAAAGACATGATGTTTTCCACTTCCTCGCAGTGCTTGGAAAGAGCTGGGGTGGCAGCCTTGTAGTGCCTGTTTGTGCAATATTTGAGACCTGTTGGGGAAACGACCAAAAAGGCTTATTGAATTTTAATGTTGAACTAATGTTACATTTGTAGCTGGCCGCATTAGATGGGTGACTGCAAGTTGAGAGGAGAGAGTAAAAAATGGCTTCCCCCTTTTACCTATGAGTTCAAATGTTCATCCTGTCCTTTCTGTGAACCCGCTATTTATGGCAAACTCTTTTAACCTATATATAATTCATGAAGAAATCCGCACAGAATAACATTACAGATAGATGACTGTGACAGATTTTTTGACTCGAGAAAGCTTCGCATTTCCTACGTGCCTGTTTTCGGATGTAGAAAGCCTATGTCACAGTCAAGCCAAGGCAGATTTCTCAAAGAAATCAAGTATATCACTTCAAATGTGAATTGAAAAATCATTTTGCATTGAGCAACATGCAATTTCTATGTAAAAACATGTAACTCTCACCCAACTCTGCAGGTTTTTTTATAGTATAACTGGTGTTTGCTGCAGTTGCTCTTGGGCACCCTGTGACATTAACTGTACAGAACAGCATTAAACAATTCAAAGACTCACAGCAAAAAATTCTAAACTGTATCCTTCACTTACATTTCAATATTTTAATTGTCTTTTGAGAAGTATGGAAAGGATAAAACATACCTGTTAACATTAATTAAATATTGGACTTTACAGAATGTGGCAACAAAACTCACCTACATTTGCTGTCTACTTTTTATCTCCACTCTGTACAAGTCAAGAGCTTACTTAATAACATATGAATAATAATGCACATTTTATATCACATCTAATTTGAAACACAGCTGAATTGATCCCAGATGTAGCCCCTAGTATTGTTTCATTACCACATATTTCATCTGTTTTTCAGCCAGTATGATAGTGTTCATCCCCATACAAAATTGAATTAGCTGTCTTAATAAAGGAAAAGCAAAGAAGAATTATTATTACTAATAGTGAAGCTAATCATCTAAGAAGGAGGTATTCTCAGTGTAAATAAATTAAAAGTTAAAAAATAATGAGTTCTGTTAATGGATTTTATCTCTGTCAATTAATAGTATTCTAGAAAAATCTGTAATAAAGAAAAAAAAAGTATTTACATATATGCTATATAAATTTCCCTATGTATTATACTAATACCCCAGGGAAACAAGTTGCTGGTAATCAAGGCAAACATATAATTTATTTATGCATTGCAGGACTTTTAAATCACAAATATCTCCATAAGAAATTTAAGTGACAACCTCTTACCTTGTTAGCAGGTCACTATTACTTTACGTGGCACAGGTTTTTGCCCAATTTCTAGAAGCTCCTATCCAAAGGCATAGTTTTATTAGTTTGATGTTTTATTACTATTAAAATTGAATGGGTATCATTTTTCTCTCTCTCTCTTTCACTCTCTGCATCTTATTAGCTATCAGATATTAAATATTACACAATATGTTACCAGATGTCTATGGTTATAGAGTTTCAAATAAAAAATATGCCTAGTTTATTAATTTTTGCAGTTGCTTTTTTTTTTCCCAAGTAATTTTGTGCACAAATTAAGTAGACAAAGTTCATAAACAGAAATAATGTTCCTTGTTTCCCTGTTGGAAGATGTGTTTTAGCATTTTGTTTCCAATATCAACTGCAAAGCTCATAATGGCAAAAAAATTAATAGTCCACTGTCTGTTTTATAAGCTGATATTTAATTAAATAGTGTATAGCTTTGAGTGCACATTATATGTTCTACATGCATTACTCATATTAATGACTATCACTTGATAAGCATCCAGGGGAGTAATTTTACAGGAATTATCAGTTAAATAAATAAAGACCTATCTTTGTAGCCTTTATGGCATGTGCATTAAGATAATGCAGTTGATTCAGAACTGAAAATAGACAAAAAAATAATCACCAGAGCTGGAACCATTCAAAGAAGTTTCTCTAGCAATCCAACTTCCAAAAAGCTAGAAGGGAAGTTGTGAATATAATGGAAAGGAAGCAGCTGTAAGGGCAAGGCCAAAACATATCAAGCTGAGAGTCATCATATTTTTGAGAACACATTAAAGATTAAGAAGATGGTGAAATATAGACAACAATAAAGCAAATGCCTATGCTTGTGGCCCATATTATCTAACAAAAAAACAGAAGCTATTTAAATCCACCTTTAAATTAACCTTCATGAAGGAGGCTTAGAGACTCATATTTAAATGAGCCTGCCACAGCTGATGGGTCAGGAACATACCTGATGTTGTTTCAAACATCTTTCATTGTAATTTCATTGGTTTCTTCCCCTCAAGAAATTTTCTGAGGCATTCACAAAACTATTTTATTAATACTTGTATATCTGCCAGTGATGGTCATCAGAAGGATACAAGCACGTTTTAGAGAAAACAAACCTACGCTTTTCCATTAGTCAGAAGGCACTGAATAAATGAAGATTCATAGATTTCGGTTCTAAACCCAAATGTGATAGCCATCTGTTCTTATCTGTAGTGTGATCCATGGCACAGAATTTCCCATTATGATTCCTGCATTGCGTAGAAGAGCTAAATACAATTTAATCTGCTAAAGAAATTAATATAATAATAGTTGCGTACACCAGGAATAGAAATAGGCTTCACAAGCATTACCTTAATGAATCCACTAAATGATGTATTTATTATTTGGATGGTGATGAAAAAAAGGAATTGATAGACTCTTTAAAACAAATTTTGTCATTTTAATTATAGTATCTCATTAAAAGAACAGAGTAACACTGTTTTGTTTTTAAAATGCATATGAATGACTAGATAATAAGTATACAAAACTGTAGTGCTAGGTAAAAAGCTCCAGACTTGTTTTTTTTACTCTTTGTGTTTGTGTTTTGTTGGGTTTTTATTTGCTGAGAAATTTGAAATCACTACAGAATATGAGGTTTTGAGAGAACTAATCTAAAAGCTGATTCTCAGTTCTTGTTAAAGCAGATAAGGAATAAGCTGTTTTGTTAAAAATATACTACAAAAAAAAAAAAAAGCTGAACCAAATTAGCCAAACACAGCTGAAGATAATTTTCATCTTTTTTTCATGAAAAATGTAAGCTAAAATGAAAATCTTGTACAAGAAAACATTTGTTTTGTCAAAAATTAATTACTTTTTAAAAAAATTACCTTATTTATAAAGTATATAAACCATTTAAAAACAAGCTGTAAAGAAAAATTAAGCACACTACAAACAGGTTACTTGAATACTAAATTGCTCTTCATATTGCATTATTTGAAGCTGCTTTGGAAAGGATTAGCAGCCCCTCACATCTTACAGACTGCAGAATCAATTGAGTCACTTAGGAAGAAGAGGTATTTCCATATCCCAGCTTTAAACCAGTGTTCAGATTCCACTTCCCTGAGTACATTAAAAATGTACAGACAGATAGCTAAGCAGATAACAGCAGGTGAACTTCTGGCCCCATTACAGTCAATGGGAGGTCTGTCATAATATCAAAGGCGCCAGGATTTCACCCTCTAACTCCTCTTTCTCATCCATCAGAAAAGCACTTTCACCCACCAAACTTAATGACAAAGCAGCTAAAAGTTTTGAACAATTTTGAAGTCCCCACTGCAAACTTAAATTTCACATTTGTTTGAGAGGCATTGGCAGCTTTCGAAGTGTGGATTATCAGTCAGCCTCCTGCAGTTGACAAAGCAAATCAGAGCAAGTAAATTTGAATGTGTGAATAAAATACATGTTAAAAAAATGTAGTAACAACTAGTAAGATGCCAAGAAAATTTCTGTATTTAAATTAGACATCTGTGCCCTATTTTTAAATATTCATCATTGTAAGTGATTCAGCATGTTCCCCACTCCTGTCAGAGTACACATATTTTTGAAACCTTTTAGCTTTAACACCTTCATTGCCACATGAATCAATTACTAGAAAATTTTCTACCCTAAACTCACTCACATCTACTGATTTCAGTGTGACCTCAACGGAGACAACACAAACTGCAAAGAATATTTGCTTTTCAGAGCTTGTGTAACAAAATAAACACAGCTATTAAAATAAAATATATAAACCACATTGTTCAGACATATGACTGAGTAATGTTTACAGATTGACTGTTCTTAATCATATATTTCTGATTCATAGCCATTGCCTAAAATGGGAGCACAATTGGGTTGGACAGAAAGAGAAAATCATTCCTGAAGAGGGCACAAAAAATTAAAATCTAGCAGAGTATTATCCTGAAAACATAAGAGGTGATAGGAGAAAAATATGTGAGCCATTTATTTCAGAGCACTCATACCAAGGTACACTTAAAATAAATGGATAGGTGGGTAAAAGTCTGGATGACATTCATTGTCCTGATTTGTGTGAGAGGTTACAGGAGGTGATAACAACGGTTCTTTCTGGCCTTGCAATCCATTAAATTATGTATTATCTGAAATGAAGGGGGGAAAATTACTGTATTACAATAAGATTGATGAATAATCCAACCCAAAACCTAACCCAAAGTTGACACACATTACAGTACAAGACCCAAATGCTTGTGGGTTAATTAAACTGGCTGTCAAAGAATGATAAAATGATTTGGAATATGGGACAAATTACATCCAGTACTTTCAAAGTTCATGAAAAGTCAATAAAGAATGGAACTAAATTTGTTTCAAAAATGGTTAGACTTGGTACATAGAAAAGGGCATGATCACAAGTTATACTTGTGCCTGCAAATGAACTAGTGAGGGAATTAGCAAGAACTCCCCTCACAAAGCCACAACAGCAGAAAATATCTGTTGCCAACAGGAGCCCATTGCAAGACTGTAAATAATGAAACGTATCAGGGAAATATGGGAGTATGCACCTGCCAAAGAAAGATCAGCAAACACACTTTATGAATGTGTCAAGTGTCTAGCAAGGCATCTGCACATCCTATTGACAATACTCTTTAGATATATCACATACCAATAGGTCTGAACCATTAGCTTCTGGTAAAATAGCAAGTGGTTGTGATATTTCCCACCATCTAGGACTGACAAAGTTCTGCATTGAACCTCAAGGAGTGGTAGACAAAGAAACCAGGAAGTATCTATCCATTGGGAACTTCTGTTCTAAAAGAGTATGAAGAGAAAGTGAAAACTAAAAGATTAAGATGAGGGATACATACTCTGATAGACATATTTCACTACAAAACTCTGATTAAATACACCAGTGAATTTATAGATTTGTTTTTTGTTGATTTGAAGAAAGTGATCAGTGTTTGCTTTGTATATATTTTGGGAAAAACACCCATTGAATGTTTGTATTTAGTCTCTTCTTATATTCACTTAGTTGTTTCACAAATACCTAATGTTTATCTCCCTGAAGATTCTGAGGATTTGTGTAAATCACTGAAGATAGGCAATTAAAGAGGGTAATTGTACTGCTGAAGACAATAATTAGACTTTTTCTTATTCCTTAGCTTTGTCTAGTTTGGATCCCTTCATTGTTTTACCACAGGTAAAAGTCAGATTAGTCTAGCTATGAATTGCAGGAAAATGTTTTAATGTCCATCTAACAAGGTATATTCTTTTTATTAGTTTCTTGATTTGAATAGAAGTCGTATGATTTCTGTATCTCATCATTAAAGTCTCAATTTTTATAGGAAAAAAACAAGGTTCTCAACAATTTGACAAAGAACATGATTAACTTTGGTCAGTATGTGAAATACTTAAGAAAATGGTGCCAGGAGCAGGGCAGGGAAAGATAAAGTGCTCCATGAGTTATAGTTTTAGCACTTAATGTGTATATCACAAGTCACAGAGCAGACATGTTGAATAAAAACACTTTATAACACCAACTAAAAGAGACAGAGACCATTTCTCCACAAATGAGCCTACCCTGAAATAATACCCTCTGCAAATAAATATTTTAAAACTGTACGTGTCCTCGTGAAGCATAATGCATATTCAAGCTTAAAGCACATTGTTTTTCTTTTTGGAGCACTATTTTTCAAGATAGTCTTTAATTTAACAGATTGATAGAAACTACACTAGGTAATACCAATTAGTTTACATTTATTTATGTTTAGGGAACTTTAAACATGCCTATCCATAAGTATCTTGATTAAAGTACCTGATCTGAAGCATGAATCCTTAATCGATGTATCTATGGGGTGCAAATTTAGGAAAAATATCTTTCAAGAATATCTTTCAAAATATCTTTCAAAAAATTTCTTTCAAGAAAACCAGAAATGTGGCAGCATGACAGATCATACGGTTTTATAACCTGTTTTTGTTGGGTTTGTGCTCCAAAGCCTTCCCATCAGGACTAGAACTCTGTTGGTCAAGTCTATAAAGTAACACTTTAAAATAAAAGTCGTAATAAATTGTATAACCTCAAAACAGTTTATGGGTAATAGGAATGATGAGTGTATCTCCTTGGTTTTATCTCTTTTTTTCTTATAGTGTATGCTTTATTTATTTTTTGAAGTCAGAGATTGCTGGTTCAGCATCTCTTTCCCATGTGTCTCTAAACAGCTGTTTGCAGTTACAAATAAATCCTTAGTCAACAATCAAACTATGAACTGAGAGTGTTTACTGATAAAAGTCTGTATTTTTTTAACCAATCCAGGAATTAATTTGGGGCAGTGATAAAAGTGAATTGAAACAAGAATATGATTCCATTGCACTGCACATTGAGAATGGAATTTAGTTTGACAGTTTAAAATTGCAGATATCAGGATATTGGGGAAAGTCTGAGCTAATTATTCTCACACTACAAATCTCAAAAGTAACATTTCTAGATCCACTCCATTATTTGTTTGTTTTTCTGATATTCTACTTTCCATTTAGCAGCTCTATATAAATCTCAGGATGAACTTCCCAATTAAGTAAAAAGATATCAATTTGCACTGTTTACAGTGGAAAATTTTAACTGGATGGGCTTAGATGCATGTAGTTGAGAAAAAATACTTTTCAAACTTTAATTACTTTACAAACACATTGTTTCAATATTCATGAAGAACAGATCTGTTTTGCGGTGAAGTAGATACTGAAAAAAGGGAAAAATGTATCTTTCCTCAAGCTGATCTCATTTTCCTTATGCAGATTTAGAGGGATGTACACTCTAAAACTTGGCTATTCCGAAACGCTACCAATAAAGAGTTTGTACCTCTAAATAGCCCTTCCCATTCAATGTCAAAAGCATTTTGCTAAACAAGAATTTTACATTCTAAACATTCTAGCTTTTAAATTTGTGACTGAAATGTTCATCTAAAGTCCAGGCACAGTCTCTATGCCCATTGGATAGGCTGGATCCAAGCTCCTGGAATGACAAAAGGGGACAGGCTTGAGTGTGACAGGCAGCCCTTGTTAATTTGCTTTTGAACATCCAATTTGCTTCTTTCTTCAAATGCTTCAGCAGTCTCAAGTTCTTTATGTCTGTCCATCTAGCAGACCAAGAAGTTTAGTGAACTTCCCAAAGTGCAGTAGAAAGATATTTGAGCAGTTACATTTTGAACCTGATTTACAGATAATTTCCTGAGTCTTTTAGCCATATGATTAAAAAAACACTTTGAGATTGAAGCTTAAAGAAACATTCTTTTTTTTTTTCTGAGCTAGGCAAGGATCTGCCATTCATAGTCACACTACCAGGCACACATTATTGAAACAGTGAGAGCATAAACCTCACTGTGAAAGTCTCTGATTCTCTTTGCTCACAGTAAAACTGCTGAGCAAATACATAAAGGCTTGTTTTAGACAAACCTTCAAAAATTTAGAAAATATTCAATGGACTATAGAAGAATGGATGGTCACAGCAGCCTTCCTTAGTTCACCCGTTGAGAACTTGCAACCAAGTTTTCCCTTTTCTCATTCTTAATGCCAAAAATATCAGTTGCACTCATAGCATTCACACAGCTTTAAATATCTTGGCACAATAGGGTATTCTGATATTTTCTTCCATTATAGATGAAATTATCTTCACAGCAAAACAATGTAAACTTTCAAAATCCAACTTACACTTGCTCAGCTTTGTCATGCTAGCATTGAATTAGAAGGTAAAAACACAGCTAACAGAGTGTGCTGGGGAATACCCACAGGTATTGTAGTTAGACTTACTCTTGTCCATAATATTTTGAAACTGGTTTCAAGACTCTTTCCCTTTCTTCCTCTACTTTCTTTTTCCTGATGACCAAAGGAACTTAGGTAAACATGTATTAGTGCACTCCATTCCATCTGTCTCCTTTTAATTAAATCAGGAGCTCTGGAGCAGGGGAAAAGCAGCATGCTGCAGCCTGCAGCCCGAGGAACAAAAGAAGTGACTTGTACAGTATGGAGGGAGCCTAATGGGCAAAAGCATTCCTGCATGTAGCAATCTGTGCTCCCTACAATGTTACTCATCATCCTGTCTAACTTCAATAATATTCTTAGCATGAAATGTCTAAGATTAATGAGGCATTTATTCTCCGATAAGAAGCTGTCATAAAGAATACATTTTCCATCAACACATTTGCAGTTAAATTAATATTACCAACGTTTTGCAAATACAGGATTCTGCAGTGGTTTATAGCAGCTGAAGTGAAGCCAGTCCATGGAGCAGGTTTGTATCTGGGGGTGGGTCATTTTCTCTGTTGATGAGCAGATAACATTGCTAGTGAGCACAACCTTGAATCTCAAAATTGCTGCTACAGGCATTTATTGCTTGGAGCTGTTAGAGGTCCAACACTGACCTGGGTATATCCATGGTCTGATCCACTGCGGTTGGAGCTTCTTAATATTAAATGGGTAAAGGACCTCTAACATTTGTTATCTTTATCTTGCTATGTGGTTGATTTAGAACAGAAGCCCCTGATCCCACCTTCCCTGATTTTCCATTGTGGAAGTAGCAAAAAAAATCCTCTAAAGGTAATCCTCTAAAAATCCACTACAGTTAAAGCTCAAGCACTGACAGGGCAACTGTTGGCCGAGTTCCTTTCTTTTAAGTTGTTGTTTTTAAACAGCTCATAATCTGAGCTGTTTAAAATAAGGATAAGTGATGTGTCTTCCAAGGCAAATGATCCATATAGGGTCTTGGATACATTTTTTTTTGCATAATGACTTTTTCCACAAGCTTTTTCAGAAGTAGTAGGTAGGTAAGACGTACTGGTCAGAACTTAACGTATACTTCTCAATTGATTAAAGGATCACAAAAGACAGAGTCAGTCTCTGAATGAATTAAGTAAATCCATCCACTTCTGGTTTAGTCATCCTTGAGAGTGTCCACTACCAAAATCCTTAATTCTCCTTGCTACTTCCATAAGATGTCATGTGAAAATCCTGAAACTGACTTCATTGACTCTGCTTCATTAAATCTATTTCTGTTTAATGGATTCCTTGATTTTAGTTCAAGTAGATTTACTTTTTTTTTTTTTCTGTTGGATATTCCCTAATTCTCTGATAATACATTTTCTTCCTTCTACTCCAGTTGATAGGGAAGTTATCCCCAGAAGAAATGAAAGACTGCAAGTAATAGCAACAGGAAAAAAATAGTTGATGGCCAGGCAAACAAATCACTCTTTTTCCTTGATTGGAACAGACAAGTGTATCCAAGAGACGGTAGAGAGATATCTGTGGCAGAGAAGTGTGAAGCATATCTTTAGTCATGTATTTATTCCAAGTGATCTGAAGCCAATGAATGTATCATCCCCCTGAAACATTTGTAGGCATGTTAGTTTTGTACCATGATATATGATAAACTGCTTTTCATAGGAATTATATTTTGAATGATTCCAGGGTCAGCAACTTATCTCTTATTCATACCGTACTGTGTTTGGATGTATCAAACACTCACGATTAAGAACATACACATAGTGAAAACTGTAATATCATTCTTCACTAGCACACACCAGCAATGTCACAGAAAGGCAATGAACTTCTAAATATGCGTTTAAAGTATTAAGCTTTTATTTAACCTAAGGCAAATTTCATTGCTGCAATTCATTGTGTTGACTGTAAGCAGGAAAATTTCTCTTGGGCCAACAAATTTAGAGCATTGTTTATAAGTGTATTTCAATACTTTTTCTTAAAATGTCAATTCTCACTAAGCATAGCTTTCAGGATATCTAAACTTTCTTCTACTGTCTATCAGCTCTCTTTCATCAAACACACTTTTCGAGTCCTCTACATAAACTTAATTAAAAATACACTTGGAGTAATTTTGCTTTTGTCAGAGGAAAATATTTAATGAATAAAAATTAGTTAGTTTATGAACTATATAGGCAAAGATAAAGCTTCAAATAAAATAGAAGTACAATCTCAGAAAAAAACAGTCAAAACACACACAACACAGAGAACAAGCATACTACTGCATAACAAGAACCATATTTTTCATGTCTGTCTCATTTTTCGTGTCAGGCATGCCATAGAGAGCTCAAACATTTAGTTATGCTCTCCAAGTTGTATTCTTTGACAGTTTTAGGTACTATCAGAAGCCAAAAATTATGTTTCTTTTCATCTTAAATTTGGAAGCTGATAGTTTTATTAATCAAGATGTTTTTTATTTTTGAGTTAGGATGCAGTTAACATAAATTGTGCATCTTTCTGTTATTGTATTTACATACAGAGGCGTGGTGGAATGAAGCAGAGACACACCTGACCAGGATCACACAGGCGACATGTGATAGACACACAAAACAGATCCATTCCCCTTCATTCCCAGGCTACAACCACTGGAACAGCACTCCATCCTTATATGCTGTTTGATACAGCCTCCTCTGATTGCTAGATTCAGATCCTAATCCATCTCCTGATGCAATTGGAGATTAACTAATTTTAGAAAAATATTGAAACAATTTTTTTTGCTTAATATTTTGCATTAGCATCAGCAATTCTGACAGAATCAATAATGTGCATTTCCAATTTATGGTGTAGATGCACCAGTGATTATTATTGGCAAATCCCTCAGGAAAACTGTCTTTACAAAAATGCAAGAACAAAGACATTTTCAAAGCTTGAATATCTAGATCACATTTAAAAGAAGAAATGAGCTATAAGCAGTGTCTTTGCTTTCCCTGTGGAATTTTCAAGTACTTGCATTTGATGGCGCGAAATCAAGTGAGACTGTTTCAGTGATAAAAACAAACATTTACAGATTGACATTTACACAGTCACCAATTTATAAAATGCTACTCTCATTGTGATTTGTCATGTCTCACACCACCAATCCCTTTAAACAAGAACTGTGCTGAGGAGGATCAAAAGTTCACTTCAAGGTGAAAGTACCTTTTGCAGAGATAGTAAAATTAAATCAGCTAGGAGGAGAAATTATGAAATTATCTTGTTTTGTTTTTTTTGTTTTGTTTTGGTTTTTTTCTGGAAGGCTAAATAGACTGAAAGTAGCAAAGCAAAAATCTACTCTGAAGAAAGGTCTTCTATAGATTAATAATCTATCAAATGAAGCAATTCTTTGTCTTGGTCTCTCAGAAACTTCTCTTTTATATTAGTTTCATGTGAACAAATAATTCAGAGTTAAAAGGGCACCTTATGTCTTCTCCCACACCCAGCCGTGTAGAAGCAGAGCAGTGGATGTGGCAGCAATCACGGGAAATGACTGGTCAGCAGAAAATCACACAAGTGTTTAGTCACATTGTAAGACAGCTCATTAACAGAGGACAAAGCAGGACTGATGCTGTTGTAAATACAAGGTCACCGTTTGGGTGGAACCAAGAGCACAGTCCCAGACACTGTCCCTCCTGTCCACTGAAGGAAAGACAGTTTGCACAGCCTTGAGTTCACATTTTTAGGCAGAGATCTGGAGTTGAAAAGTCTGCCTTAAAAGCCCAAATTCTTTGACTTAGCACAAAAAAAAAAGATAAAGTTTATTCTGCAATCTAAAAAAATGGCATGTAATGTTCTGGGATGCTAGAAGACCAAGTGTATACATTTCTACTGCTTGAATTTACTGATAATTTGTCACTGAGTACCATTTAATGCAGAATATTTTAAGTGAGAAAGGAATTTAAATTTTCATATAGCAGAATACAGTATCTTTGTATCCATATTTTTAGTGAATGAGATGCAGTCCATGTTTTCCTCTTTCAATAAAACTAAATCCAAGATACCTGGTTAAAAAACTTTTTAAGGCTTGAGCTTGTGAATGGGGCAGGGTCAAGAAAATGTAGTTTGAAATTCTAAAATACACAATTTAAAAAGGCATTACTGAATTCAGGTAATGCAAAATAGACTAAAAGAGAACAAAAACTCCTGTAGTGAAAAGCACATTTCAAGTTTAAATATTGTTTTACCTTTCATTCCATCTTTGCTTTCAAATACAAAATCTGTTCTGATGACATTGTTGCAAACATCACTCACCCTTTCAACCCTCACCATTAGTCATTGTTCTAGTTAATTAGGGGAAACTTTCATGGCAGAGCTGGAGGAAAAATCTTAGATTAAGTTGTACTACTCAGAACACACCAAGAAGGGAGTGGCAGGGCCAATCATACACAAGGAACAATTCACTATTATTGGATCAGAGTTGTTGATTATTTTCGCCCAAAAAGGTTCGTACCATGAGTTCTGAACTCAAAGGGATTAACAAACATTTGCCAGATACGCTAAACTTTTGAATATAGTAATTATATCTTTTATTTTTCTTCTTTTTGTAGGGTTTATTGATTTCCCTGCTTGACCTTCTTCTGCCTGGCAGATGATAGAAATAATGATATTAAAATTGATCTGGTATGTTCAAGGCAGACGTTAGCCATGAAATCCAGTTTTTAATGGAAGGTCTGTGCAATACTAACCACATGGATCTTAGTCCATGTCAGTCCCACATTTTGAATGAGATTTGAGAGAGATGATGAAGCACAGGGTTAGGTACATGAGAGTGCAGTGCTGGCTCTTATGTTAATGGACTCAAAGGCTCCAAGTCACAAAAAAATCAATAAGGATAAGGCACCTTAAAAATATATATTCAAAGTTGTTCTTGAGCCAAAAAGTTTTCTGATTAATAAGAGAGAGGCAGTGAAGTATACAAAAAGGAAAATACTTTCTTTGCCCTCTACCACCTTAAAAATAAACAACATATATTCCCATAAAACACAGTAATTGGTGCCTTTCCGGATCCTGAGTTTCTCAATTCTCACGGCAGCAGAGGTAGAGTGAGTGACTGTCTCACAGATATCTCAGAAAGCCAGGCAAGCTTATGGGGCAGAGTAGAGAAGGAGTTTTGCTCCAATGGTCTCTGCTATGTCCTTCCATTCGATACTAAATAAGTGTCAGGCAATTAGAAATGGAACAGCGGATGTGTAAATGATACTGCCTTCCCTATAAATTGCTAATACCTGGATAGTGCTGCATGACTGGAAACATACTGTTACAATAACTGCAGTACCAATTTTATTTCTGAATAATAGACAATACAAAGAAGATCAATGTAGCATAAGGGCCATGAAACAAACATTTAAAATATGATTCTTTCCCTGTCTGATTTCTTATCTTCTTCCTTCCTGAATTGAGACATACTAAACTTAGGCTTTGCTTTTTCTTTCCCCCGTCCTGGCAGAATGATGCTGTCATGTGCAGGGTGGTCTCTGGGCAATATTTAATGACTGCTAAACTGTGACATAAAGTTCATGCTTGCTCTTGCAAAGTAAAAATCAACCTCATTTGTAGTGGGTACCTGAAGTTCATTATTTCAGAATAAATAAAAACATGTAAAAATAGTTAAATGGGGATTTTTTTTAATGCTGTTGACACAGAGTTTTTTAGAACAATCTGGTCAGAAAAAAAGGGACATCCACAAGGCACATATCCACCCTTATTTGCATTATTTATTTAACTTGGTTCATGTACCATCTTTTGCCATCTGTCACATGGAAGATGGCTTTCAAAGAAATTCTGGAATACTAATGGAACTCCCTCAGCATCACCATTCAGCACAGGTGGCATTTTTAGATCCAAAACTAATTAAAATGCATGTTTTAAAGAAGTTCAGTGTTTAATTCAGGCGGGGAGGATACACAAGACATCTCTTCAGTGTTTCAGAGGTCACAGCATGAGACTGATTTGGTAAACTTCATCTAAAATAACCCAGTACTTAAGGGAGTTTTACAAAGAAATACATTACATGTTGATTTCATAGTTAACAAATCTTAAAGCAGTAACTATACAGTGGATTCTGCTGCATTTTGCAAGATGGTAAATGAAGGTAAAGAAGAAAAATCTTCACTTTTTCCTATCTATTATTACTGCTGGAATGAAAATGCAAGTGGAGTACTCAGATCTAACCACTAATTGGTAAATCAGAGTAATATTTTGCATTGACCTGCACTGGGTTGCAGTTCAGCCTTCTGCAGATGATCTGCTGTATTTTGCTAGAATAAATATGATGGAGTAGAAGGAGAGAAAAGTAATGGAAAAAGAAGGAGCAATCGAGTGTGAGGCACCTCTCATATCATTCTTCCATAAATTTCATTGGGTGTTGCTGCTATCTTGCTCTTCAGAAAGCAAAGGTGGAGCCCTAGCAGACCCTGAGCCTCTGAGAAAGGGCCAGGAACAAAAGGCTGGGCATTATCAGGTTTGAAAACCTTTACCAAGTGTCACTTGCTGCAGTCACAGCCCTTCTTCATTGCTCAAGTGGCAAGCAATTCAGAAAAGGAAAATAACTCTTGCATCAGTGGCACTTCATCAGGTTATTCACACCCTAATGGGTGTAAATTGGGATGTATGGGCAAAATTTGCTGCTTTGAAGTAAATGAGAAACACCTGTGCAGTAATTCTGGTTCTTTGTGCACTGTTTTAAATACCCTTAAATAACGATGATAAAAAGATTTGCCTTTGTGTTGTTTTTCCCTGAGCTGGTGTCATTGTGAAAGTATTTTGTATGTTTTTAAGGACAAACAAAGTGATTAAAAAGCTCTTTCAATTTTCCCTTTTATTGGTGGTATTTTAACTGATTCTTTGAAGAGATATGAAACTGGGCCCAGTAGGTGTTAGGAAGCTTTATTATAACCTGACAGAAATCTGTCTAATCCTGGGGCTTTACTAGCTCTAAGGGAATTGTCTTACTTATTTTCATTAAATCATTAACTGATTGTAATGTAACTTTTGAGTGTATGACAGCCTTGGAAATAATAAAAGTAACAATAAAAAATGGAAGTAAAAGTCTGACAGCTTTTGTCTTATACTGGATCTGTGGATGCCTGGAGTGTTCTATGGCATCATTTAAAATCAGTGAAGGGAATTTTATTGTTATCCTGTTGAGCAGATACAGGCAAAGAGATTCTGCTCCATTTTTTCCCCATTGCATTAACCTGAAAGTTCATATACAGTTTTCAAATAATCAGGCTAGTATGCAGAAAATAAACCAAAATGTATTTGTTTAGGAGATATAGGCTAAAACCTAATGATAGACATTCAATTCCTACCTCTTCCACAGACATTCTGGCTAAACAAAGGTCACTACACCTGATTTATTTGACTAAACTTTTATTATGATCCATAGGGATTTACTCAATAGTGTCAATGAGACCTTGGGAACAATTCATCTCATGCTGAAATAGACATTTATTTACACCTGCTGAGATGAATTACACCCTGTATTCCATTAATCCTATTGACTATATCTCCTTTCCTCATAAAAGAAATGTAGAAAATTATCCCTGATTTAGACAGCTACCTGTAAGTAATGTAAATCTCACCTTAAATAAATATTTAATGTCTCAGTTCAGACAAGTATCAAGGTGTACTTCACTTTTAGGGGATATCACTGATTTAATTTTGCTCCAGAAAGGAAGAGAAACCACTGCTAATGTTGGACATATACACTTAATATTCACTATAGTCCACTTCTGAAGAGAAATCCTCTTATGCTAGACACTGCAACAATGTCTAGAACAAAAGAGGCTGATGTTATCTGCCAGTCTGAATGCTACAACAATACAGATAATTTGTCTTGCTTATACTGGGAGAGAAAACAGGCGTGTAAAGCAGTGAGGGATGGAGGATGAGATGTGACTTGAAAACAGCAAGCAATGACCAGAAAGAAACCACGAGGAAAGTATTTACTATTGGTGCATTTCAAAGTCTCTTTTGTGCTGGAGAGGGGGAGTGACATTTTACTGGAACTCTGTGCTGATGAATGAAGCTCAGACTGTGTAGCCAAGTTTCCTTGCAACAAGAGAAACATGTTATGTATTATTATATTACTTTGCCATAAAAGGGTGTGGTAGTTTAAATATATTACAGATATAAATAAATATAAATATAAATATAAATATAAATATAAATATAAATATAAATATAAATATAAATATAAATATAAATA
>JAWWMU010000153.1:104216634-104242980 GCA_035048155.1 Cinnycerthia olivascens
CTAAAATCAAAACCACAGGTGTTTTGGGCTGCGTGCCAGGGTCTCTGAGACCCCTGCCCAGGTCCCTGAGCCTCCAGGGCAGCTGGAGGTGAATCTTGTGTTCCCACAGCCTTTGTGTACATTGAAAGTTCTAGCTGCAGTTGTGATGGCAATAACTTCTAGTTCAGTTTCCTGCAACCTCTTGCCAGAAATACTTGTCTGCTTCTATTTCTAGGCTTACAACCTCTATGTCTGCAATTGAACTTCCCTCAGGCTCACGACCCTGTGTCTTACATGAGGTCACAACACTTCATTTGGGAAGGTCACTGTTCCTATCTGAACAAGAATAGAGGAAGTTTGCTTTCAAATTTGGAGCGTATTTTTCCCCAGAATACTGCACCTCCAGCACTATTTATATGTTACTTAATGATCTCCATTGTACTACTCGAAGCTGAAGCTCATATGGCCTGTTTAAGCTGTTATGAAGGAAGACTACAGAGTTGGAAGAAGAGCAGAAATCTCTGAGATCTTTGTTCACTGTGCTGTCCACTGGGCCATGAACAGTAGTTGGCAGATATAACTAACAGTATTCAGCCTTCTGTTGGTGAAGGTTTATTAAAAATTCTAAGAATTTATGTTTTTGTCTCAGGTTATTTATCTTATTCTCTCTCTCTGTGAATGCTAGAAGGAGGTAGTCAGCATCATTACACTCCAGACAATTGAGTTGATTGCTTTTTTCATAATAGTGTTGGAGAACAGAGTTGTGCAATTTTCAGTAGGCAACAGAACAGACAGAAGAAAAAGTGTGTGCTTTAAATAGAATTACTGCAATGCTGCTTGCAAAATGTTCTTCATTAACCCTTAATAAACAGACCACGCTCAGCTATTGGCATGAATTTATTCATTTAGATTAGAAGTTTTCCATCTCTAAATTTTTCCATTCAGATATTCCTGTCTTCCCACATTCTGGGTTTCCCTCTCTCAATGAGACTATGGTGATATGTTTCTTGAGCTGTGCCTGTTTTTTATTTCTCAAAGACGCCTTTCTTTTTGCCTTCACTCACAAGCATACTTTTTCTTTTTTAAATGTTTCCTCCTTTTTCTTCCCTCATTTTTCTTTCTGTACCTTGTATCATCTATCTATTCACAGAGGCATCAAAACAAGTCATAATCCTCATAAAGATAAGCTTTTAAACAGGTATATAATGAAAGAACCATAGAATGGGATAGTTTGGAAGAGACCTTACAGATCACGTAGTTCTAATCCCTCTGCCATGGGAAGGGACATCTTCCATTCTGTGCATTCATTTAACATCTCCAGGTATGGGGAAGCCACAACTTCTCTGGACAGCCTGTACCAGTACTGTATCTTGTGGAGGTAGGATAGATACTCCAGAACTTCTGTATTGGTTTTGCACTGCCTGATTTTTGGTAGCAGGGGGGCCACAGAGGTTGCTCCTGTGACAAGCTGCTGGAAGTTTCCACCATGTGCAGCAGAGCAAATCCCTGACGGCCATGGGGATGGACATGCTGCTGGCCAGACCTGGGCCAATGAGAGAGGCTGGTAGCACCCCTGTGATAACATATTTAAGAAGAAAATCAAAACAAAGTCACACAGTTTTGCTTCTAGCCAGAGAAGAGGAGGAGGTGAGAGCATGTGATGGAAACAACATGGAGACACCAAGGACAGTGGAGAAGGAGGGGCAGGAGGTGCTCCAGGAGCCAGAGCTGAGATTCCTCTGCAGGCTGTGGTGAGACCATGGTGAGGCAGCTGTGCCCCTGCAGCCTTGGGGATCCACAGGGGATGCAGAAATACACCCACAGCCTGTGGGGATCCATGAGGGATGCAGAGATCCACCCACAGCCCCTGGGGATCCACAGGGATGCAGAGATCCACCCACAGCCCCTGGGGAACCACGGGGGATGCAGAGATTCACCCACAGCCCATGGGGGAGGTGCCCCTGCCAGAGCAGGTGGATGACTGGAGGAGGCTGCAATCCAGTGGGAGACCTGGTGGAGAGAGGGGTCCCTGATCCCAGGCTGGAGCAGCCTGTCCTTGGAGGGCTGCACCCCATGAAAAGAGGCATCCATGTCGCAGCAGTTTTGGGAGAGCTGTGTGCCTGTGGGGGGAGTTCATGTTACAGCAGGTGTGGCTGGCTGCAGCTCGTGAGAGTGGACTCACACCAGGGAATTTCATGAAGAACTGTCTCCTGTGGGAGGGACCCCACGGTGTCACAGGGGAAAGACTCCTGTCCCAGAGCAGCGGAAGAAAATCTCAGTGATGAACTGACCAAACCTCCACGCCCTGTCTCCCTGCACTGTCAATGGGATGGAGGAAGGGGCTGGAGGAAAAAAAAAAAAAAGTGTTTTAATGGCTTATTTTACTTCTTATTATCCTCCTCTGACTCTATTAGTAATAAATTCACTTTGCAATCTTAAGTTGAGCCTGTTTTCCCCTTGAAGTGTTTTCTCCCGGTCCTTATCTTACTCATGAAGCCTTTATTATGCTGGCTTTTTCTCTCCTCTACCCAGCTGTGGCAGAGGAGTGGGTGAGTAAGTGATTCTCAAGGGTCTGGCATTGGATCATGGTCAAAGCACAACTTCTCACAAACGTGCTTCCTAAACCTCTTAGGTCACCCACTGCCTAATTAGTGTTACCCTAAACCAAATTTTCTTAATGTCATAGGTAAGTGTCCCTTTAAGCATCTCACTGTTACCACTGATATCCATCTCTTCCTAATATCTCAGTGGGCAACAGAAACTAGGCAAATATATTTGGAAAAAAAACAAGCAAGGAACCTCTCTCTGTTCCCAAGGCCAATGGGTGCTGCATGCATGGCCAGCACCCTCCTACTTCCCAAAATGGACCCCTCCACATAGGCTGTTGGAAATGATCCATGGTTCCTGCACATGACCAAATGGTGTCAGCAATCACACAGCAACCTGAGTAAGTGAAACTGTGTGGTGCACCAGGCGAAGAACTGAACACCCTGGACAGCTCAGTGTCAGTGTTCATTGTGGCCCTGGTACTATTTGATTCTCTTATATAAGTGTGTCAGGAAAGAGTTTGTTCTTGGGAAGCAGAAAAGCAGGGGTGCCTCAGGAAGGAGTCAGAGCTGGGAGCTGGGAGCACCACAGCAGAGGCAGCATCATCACTGACCAGTGCCTGAGCAGGGCTGGGCTGGTGTCAGTGACACAGCCAGGGCCCATGCCAGAGCAGGGGAGCAGGGACATAGGAGCCCTGCAGGCACAGCCAGCTCTGAGTTTCCCCAGCAAAAAGTTAAGAATGCTTCAGAAAATTCACACCTTTTACCTCTTGCCCAGAAAAGGAAAGCAATAGAAGCATAGAAACCACAAAGTGGGGGATTGCACTGATTCTTGTGAACATATTTATTTATTATATTTGCCCTACATCCTGACCAGCCAGACTTGGTTGGTCAGACTTCATGTGAGTTAAATTACCCATTATTCTTGCCAAAGCACACATGTTCTAGTCACACTGAAAGCTGGGATCGGTTTATTCCCTTAGGGGGTGATTATTCACCTCACCATGAAAAAAAACAGCATATTGAGGATGTGATAACGGAAATTATTCTTTCTTTACTAACAATTCTTCCCAACTTTTGAAATCACTGCCATTATTTCAAGAAGCATATAAAAACAAATAATAAACTCTGCATATAATTTCCTTCTAGAGTTTCATCTGCCTTGTTGGGTAGGAATCAAAACTTCCATGGATGTCTTCTTGCTTTTAAAGTCTGTTCATAATTATTTTTGACTCCTACACAATATTTGTATGTCTTTGTGAAGTTTCCCTAGTTTATACTCCATTCTCATCTTCAAACTCTTAGCATCCTTCTTTTGTTGTTTGGTAATTTTCCATTCTACCAATACCAGTCACCTACAAAAAGTTAGAAGAGAATTGGCACCCTTTTCCTTTAAAAATCCCAGTAGTATAATTGTTGTCCAGTAAGTGTAATTTAACATGTCACTAAGCTCAATGTTTTGCCATTATATCAAGTTCACGAGAAAAAGATAAGATGCTGTAAACAGACTGTATGAACAGTCTGGAAGAAGCTTCAAACATGTCACAATTTTGTTTGTTCATACCATGACTAGAATTTTAAATTTTCAGAAAATCTCTTAACTATTCACTGGGCAGAGTGATGCTACTATTTTGTTGATTCATTAGTGTTGCAAGCTTGTAATGAAATTCATCCTAAAATCCTCCAAACTGGTTCAGTATTGAAGCTGTCTCTGAGGCTCAGGCACCCCAACCTTCATTCTCACTTATGAGAAGGGCAAAGATCAGGCCCTGTGCCCTACACTAGTCTCTCAGAACTCCTCATTACTTTTTGTTATACTCATTACTGTCATTACTGGCTATTTTTGCACTCTCTAGGCACTTAAAAATTATCTCTAAATAATCTTTCTTTAAAATATCCCAAATCCAAGCACACAAAAGTATCGCAGTGAATTTAAATCATGGGGCTTTGACTAGAAGCATGGAAGGGTACGTATGACAAGAGAAATTACAATCGCAATCAAGACCTGTTTTGATCATTGCTCTTCCAGTCTAAATACAGTGTATTTTTATGTGCTATATGCATCCTGCTAAGTTATGTGATAATGCCCATGTACACACTCACAGATGACTTCAGAGAGATAATGGCAGCAAGGGGTGACCAATAGTGCTCTACCAGGCTGCTTCCAGACCCATCACAGTGGCCATTAGCCCCTTAAATACTCATCTGCACAAGCCCAGAGGAACACAAAAGGCACAATGGCAGTCAGGAACCCAAACTAGAGACTCCAAGGAACAACCACCCTGTCTAGACTCTACTCAGGATTGTCCCAGCAGAGCTATCCACTGCAATGGCAAAACACAAAAAACATCACCACAAGTCACTTCTGGATTATGGGGTTTGCTAGCTAGGGGTGGGACTTCTTATAGAATGCAGAAAAAAGCAGTTCTGGGTCTTTCTTACTTGTGAAATTTGGGGAAGGAATCAAAGACAGAACAAGAAAGGGATTTAGGTGATTTTGAGAGGAATGAAAGCTAGAAAGTTGTAAATAATTTCCTGGTCAGTATGCTTGTCAGGCCATGCTCTGTCAGGGAAGGGAGCAGTCTTGTTGCATTCCCTTCAACCTCCTCCCCAGGTGATGACTCTCCGCTTTGTGCACACCTGTGTACATGAGGGTCTCACAGCAGCAACTAGAGCCAGGCCACAAGACTGTCACAGAGCGCTAGCCGGTCAGCAGTGGGACAAGAGGCAGCGTTGCCGTGACCTTCCAGAAGTGTCTCCCTGGGGAAGCCACTCAGTGGCACAGACACACACACACTCACACACGCAAACCAGAGAGCTCTTGTAGACACACTGACGCTAAAAAAAGTGGGAAGGGTCTTTGTACGGAGCTCCAAACCACTTAAGAAATGGTCCAGGGATGAAGACAAGACACAAAGGCTTTAAGTATAGGGACGAGAGAGGGTGGAGTAGAGCACCAGGGTCCAATGGGCTGAGGGCTCAGGGGCGGCACAAAGGCAGGGCAAAGGGTAACAGCAAATGGGGTAGCGGGGGTGGAACACTGCTGCGAAATGGGGCCAATGGGTAAGTGGGAAAGGGAGAACGTTCTAGGGGATATATACATAAGGAGAAAAGGGGTGGAGAGGCCGATGGGCTAACCAGGGAGGTAGGACTGGGGTATAGCTGCATAAACAGAAAGGTATCCTGGAAGAGGCTTTGATTTGTCACCCTCACCAGAGATTTCTTTAACTTAGGGTCTGTCCCTCAAAGGGGCCATAATGTTACATAGGCTTACAGGCCTCCACACAGGATGGGCATCTTTTGTGTCCATTATGCCAGGAAATGGAAGTATCTAGTGAAGATCAAGGCTGACCAGCCCCTGAGTAACTGGGGGCTTCAGTGAGCCTGTATGGGATCATGCAGGATGTGAGAGTGCCTGTGTGTTTCCAGGGATGAGAGCACACAAGTGTCAGCTAGGGGAGCTGAGAAGTCTTGGGTGGTTTGTCTGTGTCAGCAAGTGGAGAGGGGGTACAGCCTTGAGGCTTTCTATGCCAGCAGCTGTGGAGACTGGGCAGAGTGAGTCCAGCTACTACAGGGATCCTGCTTACCTACGGTACTTACGTGTATGTGTATGTTTTCAGTAGTGGACTTCCCTTCTGCCTAGCTTGAGAAGGAAGCAGGATGAGGCTGTTGGTGTCATCTTGGTTTGCTTGGGTGTTGGGAGCATGTCTCTCTGATCTGTGTGCCTGGCCACATTTGTGCATATGTGTTTATGATGTCCGTATGTGCCTGTAGAAAACAGTCTAAAATTGTACCAGGAGAGGGTTACATTGGATACTGGGAAATTTTTTTCACCGAAAAGTTTGTCAAATACTGTAACAGTCTATACAGGGCATTGGAGAAGTCTCCATCTGTGGAGGGATTTAAAAGACACATAGATGTGGCTTTTCAGGACACGGTTTATGGTGGACTTGGCAGTGATGGATTAACATTTGGATTCGATGATCTTAAAAATCTTTTCCAGTCTAAGCAATTCTATGATTTTATGATTACATCTATCTATCTATCTATCTGCACGAAGACATTTGTGTACATGCATGTATAGAGTGCATGTGCTTGCTTTGTGTGCGTGTATGTGCTGGGACTAGATTTTCATTCTCACTGCCAGTTGCATCTGGGTACATGAAGCAGCAGCACATTCACCTGTCTTGGACAGGCAGACAGACACACTTATGCAGACATAATACATATCATTTGTATATAATGATACTTTTTCTCTCTGCAGAAATGTCAGTTTTGGAGATACAAAAGAGAGAACTGGAAATGGTTGAGTTCAGTGCTATCTGTACACCAGATGAGGTTTAGGAACTGAGAGTCAGGGTCATGGCTATATCCCAGCCTCATAACCTCTTATTTGAAACATTATGTCAAGTCTTTCACTAAGGTAACAGAAAGAGTTGAACAAGGAACCAACCTTCAATCTTGTTTTTTCATAAAATTTTAAGGTTTGCTCTTTTCCTTTTGCTAGCCACATACTTTTTTGCCATCTCTCTGCAACCACAAGAGCTGGAGTGTATGCATATTTTAATGTAAACTGAGCTTCTTCCATAATCGCATAACTCCAGGAGGATTTAACATAATTCTCAGTGATTATTTCCAGTGCCTGTCTTTGCAGGTGGTCATTGATTTTCTGAGCTTCAGCAGAGTGAAATTGATGTCTAGCCTACACTAGTAAAAGGTTTACTGGAATAGATATATCTCTCAGTACAGCTAATACTGGCAAGCACTCTATTATGGATGCAGTTCTGTTGTGGAGGAGAGAAGTAAAAACCAGTTTTTTCCTTGGGAAGGCTTTTTGCTAGCATAGAGATGTTATTCAGAATTTCACCCCTAAATGATATCTGTAAGTTTCAGTCATAAATCTGGCTTGATTTCTCTCAGTCTCTCCATTCCTCATATGGAGCTACAAACCAGGAATGAGAACTGACAAATTGACTTTAAATCTGCAGAAAGACAGCAATGTTCTTTGCTTCCAGTCTGAAAAGACAAGCAAAACAGGGATTCACCCTTGGCCTGAGTGTGGAAAGCTTTCTCCAAATGCATGCCACCAGGCTCCTAGGTTTATATGAAATTTATAGCTTATGTAACTTCAGAAATTGGTCAAATCTCTCAAATATCTGTTTTTGTCACAGTGAGAGAGCCTTGTAATACAACAAGGGCACAGTGGGTGATGTGAGATGAGAGGAAACCACTGTTCAAGTTGCATCAGAGGGGCTGAGCTATATGGAGGACGGGATCCTGGCAGGAGCAGCACAGAGCACTGTGACTTCTCCATCTCCATGTTTCTACACAGGAAACATCAAGAATGTAAGAACAGCACAGCCTTGACTCATTTATTTTTGCACAGCACGCGAAAGTGAAAATTTAATGTGCAGTAATCTATTCTGCCACGCTCCCTGTGTTGCCATGATCAAGATAGAAGCTCTAGTTAAAGCAGAGGAGCTCTATAGTGGTTTTGGTTCACCAGTTTGAGATTTCCTGGCCAATGCACCATTTTATGTGGTGGGTTTATTTTCTGCTGTGAGATAGGATTTGGAGAAGAACAAAGCAGGCTCAAACTTTGAAAGGTATGAAGAAAATTTTATTGTCAGAACTAAAATAACAATAAGAATCAGAATAAAACCTTCAGAACATTTTTCCTCCTCCCCCTACACCTTTTGTCTTTCTCACTGACTATGTACAGAAACGATACCCAGAATTCTCAGTTTTCCACCTCTACAACAGTCCTTCTTCAGTTCACTTAGGGGAGAGCATTATAATTTCTAATGCTATGGAGAATTCTCCACAAGAAAACAGTTCTCTCATGGCTTCAATTTCCATGAACAGGAGTTGCCCAGGAATCTGCATTTGTAAAGTTCCTTTCATCTTTCCCACAGCTGTGCTTCTAGGCCATGTCAACTTATGGGGTATTATTTTAAGGATGAGCTGTTCAAAAGCAAAGGTTCTCTTCATCTGTTTCTAAGATCATCTTCATCTCTGCGCACAGAGGTTCTCTTCTTCTTTTTCTCCTTTTTCCTTGGCAGCAAAAGGTGTCTTCATCACTCTTATTTCTCTCTGTTTAAACTTCTCATGGGATCACAATAACTTCAACACCTACCTGTTCAGCACTGATGTTTTTGCTCAGGACTGCAATTTGGACATTCGTCTACCCATGCCTTTTCCCATTATTTAAAGGGATATTTAATATATCATAGTATATTGCCATGGCTTACAAGAGAATTTCAGCCTAAAAATAAGGCATTTCATTCACCTCTCCTCTGGGACCTGACTCCTTCTTTACTGACCTCAGTGTCTTCATGTTGTTTCTTTACGTGTCTTCAATCTTCTGATTTCTCTCACTTGAGAGAGGATTTAAGGTCATGCAGGTCTCATCTGAGCACTGAATGAGTCAATATCTCACTGGGGCCTGCAGAAGGAAGGGCAGGGCCAGGTGAAGCTGCCACAGTGATGGATTCCAGGCCACGCTGGGGGCTGATGTCCTTCCCTCCCGCTGCCTGGGAGCCGCCGGGCCCGGCCCAGTCCTTGCTGGGCTGTGTGGGCCATGGCGGAGCCAGAGCGGGCCTGGCCCAGCCTGTAGCTGCTCCCAGGGGCCAGTGGATCCCGGCTTGGCCTGGCTGGCAGCAGGGCAGAGCTCATGTCACCAAGATGTCAACAGCCACAGCCCGGCCCAGCCTTGGCCAGGGCCCATGGCACAACCCAGCGGGCACAGCCCAGCCGGCCTGGCTTCAGCCTGGCTGCGCGGCAGGGCCAGGCAGGCCTGTTACCTGCGCTCAGACCAGAAAAGAAAGAGGGCTATTCCTGGCATCTTTGTCTTAAACTATGTATTCACAAAGGTGTATCCACCCTTTTCATTGGTTTAATCATGTGTCAATATTTAAAATTGGCTACTGATTGGTTCTCTGTCACCAAGAAGGTCACTGTCCACTGGAAGCTAACAAGACCCCAAACCAGGAACCACTTCATACAAAAAAGTGAATCAATGCCAAACCAGGACAAGCTCATATTTGGTTGATTATTGATTCTAACCCTTATCATTCCTTTGCCTGTGATAACTTCTGACTTGTTTGGACACAAGTGGCTGGTATAGGTAAGCCTGGTCATATTATATATATAATTTCTTCTTCTATGGTTTAAATTAAAAACTGGTTTAGGAATTACGGGATGTGGAAATGGCAAACATATAAGGTTTATCCTTATATAAACATTCAGGGCAAATATGTCCACAGAAATAATAATGCCGTGCAGAAACCACACTGGGAGAATTACAAAGGTTATTATGTGGATTAAATGCCTCTTCTTTGTGTGAGCCTTTCGATCTTTCTGTAGTGCAAAACAGCTAAACAACAGGATAGTTAATGATTTGGGTCTACGTAAAATCTTGGGCTCATATGTCACTGAGTCTGTGGGTAAGAAAAGCCAAGGAAAGCATATTAGAGGGGCAGGCATTGCTCCTGGATGCAGAATCTACCTCAGTTAGTTTTCAATCCTCTTGCTTGAGAGATGCTGGCAGGACACCTGTCAGCAGACAGTGCACAGAAAGCTTCCAATGCACTTGTACCGATTTTCCGCATCAAGACGAATGCCCATGTTACAGAAGTTATGCTTGAAATTGCAAGCTAGGTCTAATATATCTGCATAAGTGATTTCCTTTCTTAGCTGCATTCCTGGAGAGTTTGCAAGATGCTATATTTCACATTAGGTCCATGATGCAGAGGGTTTTTGTTTGCTTTGAGTGTTCTTTTGCACGTGTTTTTGGTGTTTTTTGTGTTTGTTTTTTTTTTCTTAGCAGACATATAAGTGCTGCTTAAATTACAGAATGTTGTGAAATGTGGAAGTTGAGAGTAAACCTAACTCTATGACAGTATTTTCTCTTGAAAATCAGAAATCAACCTGGAAAATCGTATATTCTTCATGCACTTGTCACCATGCCAATAGTTCCTAAGTATTTCTTAGCTTTGACCACTGAAGAACATAACGTGTATTTAAACCATTAACTGAAAACACTATGTAAAAGGTAGGAATGCAAACGGTGTGCTTTTTTTTTTTTTTTTTGAAGAACATTTACTGTGATTTCTTTTCAGCCAATACTTTTGCACAGTCCTAAGCTGGGAAAGTCACTGCATTGTACTGTACTCAGATTTATTTTTTAATAAAAGACAGAAGCAACATTCTATAGCACTACATCCATTACGTGTCTAATGAAAAATCAATAGCAGCTGGGTACCTTATTCCAAGAACTGCTTTTAGAAATTCTACCCACGGGATATTTGTGAAAGGTAGGTTTAGTGTCTTAATTCCCACAAAGTCTGTAATTCCGGCTTGTTTCTACTTGTTTGGTATTCATTGCAATACCCATAAAAAACTTGGTGAAGTGTAGTCATAAAAATTTAGTAAAGTTTTATATGCATTACAATAAATACAAAACAAGAAGAGTCTATGGGCTGTCTCTCATATGTACAGTAAAGGCAAACAAAAATAACTCTGATAGCAGGTTGTAAATAAATGGTGTTCTTCAGCACATACACTAAGTAGCATTATGTTATTATAGTACTGTAATTCATTGGATAAATGGAGTTGATTCCCCTCTTATTTTCACTACAGTAAACCAAGTATTTACTTAAGTAAGTGCAGGTTGAGGGATTTATATACTTTTGAACCCCTGTCTCTGAAAAGAAGAATACTTTTCTCAGTATATATGTGTATTTTCTGCAATTAAATAGAGTTTTAAAAGAGCAAAAGTAATAGAAATCTTCATACATATAATCAGTGTCTCTACAATATAAGTCATATAGCTATTGAATAAAACAAATTAAGTTTTAGGGCAGAATTGAAAACAAAAAAAACAAAAAGCCCATGGCAATCTGGGTTTTGTTCTTATCAACGAAGAAACATAACTTGAGATTTTTTGCCTTAACTCATTAAAATATCTTTCTACAGACTGTTAACAGTAGAGTAATTTTTAGACATTTTGCTTTGAGCAGTGAGTGATTAAGAGCAAGGTATCTATATGTTTTATTTCTGTTATTTTTAGGGCCTGTCCAGAGTTTCCTACATTACATAAATTATTCTGCTAGTCTTATACTTTCCAGAACATTTCTTTGGATCTTCAAAATTGATTTTGACTCTGTGCTCCAAAAAAGTCACATTTTTGTTCATGGGAACACATACACAATCTTCAATTCATTTTGTCAATCAGTTTATTATATTTCAGATTCTCTCTGGACAACAGAGATAAAATGAATACTTTAATACAAATACAGAGGGCTAAAATTCCCATAAATTAAATTTATATGCCAAAAAGCAGTGTTATGTAAAGACAATATTTATATGATGGTGAGAACCATTTTGAAACCATTAAACTTGAAAGGCTGTTTTTTTTTGCTAAACCTATCAATTCTGCAAAACTTGCCAAGTGTAATTTAAAGTCACAATTTTTAAAACTGCCATGGCACAGTGACATCCCTGTGGAGCAGAATCTGGGGACAGTAGAGCTTCCCACCAGGAGGTCAGGACTGGACCCCCTGGCCAGGGCTGGTGCCATCACCCCAGTGAGGGGCAGGGGTTGGGGAGGACATGGAGCAGGAGCATCCCAGCCCCAGGAATCAGGCACCCCCTGGGGGTCAGGGAGTCAGTGTAATATTGTTCTGTGCAGTATCCCATTGCCAGCTGATAAACACTGGGAAGCACTGCTGCCACTTCAAACACCTTAGAGGAGGGTCCGTGAAACAGCTGCCTAAACAAAACTTCATTTAAGGATGAATTTTCAAAGAAATACCTCCAAAAGCTGCTAAAATACTATGTCTATAACATATACTGGTCTGTCAGAAAGATGCCTATGCCAACCATACTTGAGCTGGCTTTAAGCAACAAAAGTAATCCAGTCTAAGAAGTGCTGAGCTTAGCTGGGATAAGAAATCAGATAAATTATCTCATTATGAGCTCTCCAGTGTGCCTGGCACCAGTGTATGCACCTGAGATGCATTGCACAAGTTTAGCTCAGCTACCTGAGTATGATATATCATTTTTTTATTTATCTTCAAGCATATAGGAGGTTGTTTTTATATACTTAAAGTTCAGAAGGTACACAAGTCTTTGCAGAGCATGGACTGCCACGGGGTGAGTCTTTCTTCCAGTACTTAGGACACCAAAAGGGCAATTTAATAAATTTGAATGTTTAAAAAATAGTATAAAATAAAGGGAATCCTCTATGGGCTTAATCTGACTTTCATGATAAATTGTTGGTCATGAGCTCGGAGCTACTCAAGGTTTCTCCTGATTTTTTTTTTTTTTTGCTAAGAACTCTAAAGGAATTTTGCTGTACCAAGTTATTCAAATTTAGAACATAATAGAAGCATAAGTTCTTATCCAGCAGCAACCATATCTGCCTGCATTAAAATATCTAACACTATTTGCTCAATCTCCAATTTACATTTATCTACTCAAACACAAGAAAGGTCTGCAGGCTAAAAAAGAGAAAAGCATTCCATGGCTCTGACATGCAGAGCACATAGACAGAATAGAGTCCTTTTCCTGTAATGGTCTGCTTTTGTCTACTAATGATTCTGACAAAACCAAATACAACCCAGCCCAGGACCTTAAAAGCTGATTTGAATAAATTTAAAGCAGGCGTGGTGCAGATGCTTGTTATTATTCATAGCTCCACTAGGCATTGCTTTGCCTTTCTGTGCTCCATTTTCAGAAGGCCTAAGATTCAAACTAGATATTTTTGCCATGAGTTTTAACATTTGAGGAGATTATTTATGCTAACTAGAACAACTGTCTTGAACAATCTCCCCAGTGCCTCATTGCTTACAGCCTTAGATGTGCCCTTGTGGCAGAGGTGGCTGATGGCATCGTGTGCTGCATTGGAGCTGTTGCTAGCAGATGGAGGGAGGTGATCCTTCCTCTGAACTCAGCACTGATGAGGCCACACCTGGAGAACTGTGTCCAGCTCTGGGCTCCTCAGTACAAGAAAAACATGGACATACTGGAGAGTGTCCAGCAAAGGGCCACTGAGATGATAAAGGAACTGAAACATCTTCCGTATGAGGAGAGGCTGAGAGGGCTGGGACTTCTCACCCCGGAGAAGAGAAGGCTTGGGGGAATCTCCTCAATGTATAGAAACACATGAAGGGAGGGGGAAGATATGCATGCAGGCTCTCTTCTGTTGTGCTGTGACAAGACCAAATGCAATGGACACAAACTGGAACACAGGAGGTCTCCTCTGACCAGGGTAAGTTGGTCCGCACACACAAATTTTCACCTCAAAAGTCTTACAGAACTCACTTACAGAATCCACATATAAGCTTATCCTTATAAATAAACATAATTTACATGCAGGTGATTTAATTTCATCTCAGGTGCATTCCATAATTGTTAACTCAGATGCACAATATATTTCACCCTTCCGTCAGGTCCACAGGAAAAATAAAACTCCAGAAATTAAGCCTAAACTCCAGGGCTGCTGCTCAGTGCCACAGCTGTGTGTTCTTCATACAGCTTCCCTGCCAAAACCCTCTAGAAGCAATGACACCCAGATTTGGGCTTTTCTTAATCAACATTACATGCTTTTTCTGCCCTGGTGACACAGAAAGAGCCTCTTATTTTCTTTCTATGAAAGATCATTGGAAAGTTGTTGTTCTCTTGTTCATTATGATAAATTGGGTTAATTGGCATCAGATCACATTGATTCGTGATATCATTTTACTAAGGAATTTTGAAGCACTGCCATTTGCAAGTCCCTCTTTGCAATGCAAGGGTTAAAGATGTTTCTATCCTCTGAGGGATTCAGAACATCTCATTAAAATTCAGTGGAAGGATGACCTCTGGTTTAAGGCTAAAAATCTGTTTTACTGTCTGATTGGGTTTTATATAAAGTTCCACATAATTCTAGTTAAACCACAATTTGTAATGCTATGGCAAATTATCATTCAATTAGACTTAACTCTCACTGAAATACCCATACGTAGGAGGTATTGGAGGTTCCTGAAGAAAGGTACACAGAGTATGGATCATTTTCTCTTTATGAAAACAGATGGACATTTCATTACAAATCAATAGGGTATAAGTGTTGTCTGAAAACATTATTTTAATACAGTTAATTCCCAAAAGTCCTAGCTGGAAGTAAATGCTTGTCACTAAGCCAGGTTGTGTCAGCTTTATGAATATTGAGCACTGACTTGGCTCCTGAAGTAGGAAAGAATAAGTTTTTGCTTAGTTGCCCAAGTAGGCCTACTCAATGAAAGGAAAGTACTCTTAGGCTGAATCTTAAGTACACTTGGAGACCTCACATTATGATCCCTGGGGATTATCACAGAACTCTGGTATCATAGAGATCACGTTTTACTTCTATGCTTATGTAGTTAATGGCAAAAGCATGACAATGCCTGGTTCTTCTCCTAGAAGATTCATGAGTAAAATATAAATATAAGTTGACATCAACAATTCACTTGATGATATGGCAATTAACCTCACTCCTTCTGTAAACTATGCTAAAGCACATGGAAAATGAGGTGGATTGGTGACATCCAACCTGGCTACATGAAGGGAAAATCATACTTGGCGAATATGGTGACCTTGTCCAGCTGTACTGAGACTCCACCATTATGAAAGATATCAGTTCAAGTTTTTTGTTTTATTTGGTTTTTTTGGGGGTTTTTTTTGGGTTTTTGTTTTTTGGTTGTTTTGTTTTTTTTTTCTAATGTATTTGTGCTTAGTCTCTGAGTCTCTGGAGACATCTTTAAGTTTATCATTTTTTAAATGAGGACGTATTTATTAATACTAGTTTTTTTTAAAATAGCTCCTTAGCTTTAGCTGAACTGGATGCTTTACAGGATACAGTAAAATGTCTTTTTGTGATAAATTCCAGCTTTTAGACCCATCATTAGAAGATATTATCAACTTAAAACTAGTTTCCTTTATCAATGAAAGGTTAATAATGTGAATTGGCTTAGAATTGTATGGAAAGCAGTAAAAAAAGGTTTAGTTAGGCCATCTTATCTGAATGGTGTGCAATTTACTTCAGCTGATATTCTCTGTGGGATGAATGCAACAAGTGATTTTTCTATGTTTAAAATTAGGTCAAGTTCTAAATTTTGGCTTGTCTTCCTTGAAGACATGGCATTGCTGTCTTCTACCTGCAATTTTTTTTTTTTTCTAAGGAAAGTAAATTCTCTTTTACTGTTGCAAAGTGTTTTATTTTAAAATTACTTCCTGAAATTTCCAGCTCAGAGAGCTTTAACTATAACATGATGGATATCATGGTACGCAGAGTTAGTAAGAAAGATAAAGATGGAGTTTTATTTACCAAATTTCAGAAAGATCTCAAGAGAAACCTTGAAAAAAATTGCACACAAAGTTGATCTATATAAGAAGGATATTAATAGTAGTTATTTACTTTTGTCTCATAATGTTGTGTATTTATGAAATTACTTTAGAGCTTTGGATGGAAGAAATTCCTAATATGAATATTGTAACATATTCACATGTAACCATATTCAAGTGAGCTACATTTGGTGTCTGTGGAAGCTATGATGGTTTTCCTCTACCTATGTGGAGCCTAGATCTGTTTACAGAACTTTAGTACACTTTCAGTCCCAGTATTAGTCCATAGATTTCTCAGCAGCAAGGTAACATTTAGGAGAGTTTGTTTGAGCTCCTGGATTTTTCAGGCTAAAGACTTTCACCTGCCCATTTTAACTACTGTTTGAGAGAGAATGCTGCTGAGAAATCCTTTGAACTTTATTCCAGGTGTATAGGCTTCAATAAGATGAAATTCTAATTAGTACTTCAAAAAAGTCTAATTATTAAACTTAAGCTGAAGAAGTCAGGCATCTCCATATCTGAAAGTGTTACTAGATCTGTCTATATCCTTTGTCATCCAAATGACAAAAATTTATTTAGAATGTTAGCTCTTGAAAACTGTTGAAAGTCTTGCATATGAGCCTACAGATGTCCAAACATAAACAGTCCGTGCTGATACCCAAAGTGGCCTTTCACTAACTCCAGCAGAGTTTTTACAGGTCTTTCAGGACACATACATTTGTGGTGCAATTTATATTAGACTAATTTGGTCGTTACAGTGAGAATACAAAATTAATCAGAAATAGTCAACATTCACATTGTACTTAGAATATTAAGCATCTAACTTTAAGGCATTACTGAATTAAATGGAATATTATTTTACACTCAGGCTCATTTGCAGATTATCTAGTGAAGCAACCACACAGAAATCTTTGCCTCACTGTAAGAAAATACTGATATTTTGTTGTAGTGCAAAAAGTAATATTTTGAAACTTTACAAAACATCATAGTCCCAATTTAGATTTTTGTAATTTCTCTGAGATAGTCTCTTTATTCATGTCAAGTACCAACAAAGGTTTCAGCTCTCCATCACCTTAGCTGGAGCATATTCCAAGCAGCATCCAGTAAATCATCTTCTCTCCTTATCTTCCGATAGTTCTCAGTTCCTATATATACAGATAATATTTAAATTATTTTCCTAATGTAATCATATTTTTATCATAGACAGATCAGAGTGTATCAATTTGTTTCCATTACTTAGACAGCAGACTTTTTAGTCAGAAAAAACCCCAAGTCAGACCACTGGTGGCATAAATGTAAGGTGAAAAATTGAGGAGCATGACAAGGAACTCAAGGAAATCTAATTTTTCATTAACATTCATAACACGGCATCAATTCCAATATACTCCAGCCTAAAGGACTAAAACTGAAGGTATTGTTAGCCTTGCTTATGCTCTACCCTAGAGGCTCAGAATAGAATCAGACTCCCTTGACACCAATGCTTTTTGGGAGGAAAATGCCACCATGCAAATGAGCTTTTATTTTAGTAGTTATATCCTCAGTTTGTTACAGACAATCTAAACATCTTGTTGAGGCTTTTTTGCTAGCCATGAATGAGAGAAATGTTTTGCATTCATTCTGTGTTATAGTCATGATTCATAAGTCACTATTAAAATTAAAAGTCTCTTTATGAGAAGTAGAAATAGAGACCAGCCAGAGAATGAGGATTCATTAATGCATCTAATGGGAGGAATGGGGTGGTTGATGAAGAGAGGCAGATGTCCAGGGCTGTGAACACAATTCTGGGTGTGCCTGCAGGTGCTCCTATGCACACACCTCCCCTGTGCACCACTCCCACCCCAGCCTGGTCAGCTACTATGGGTAAAACTCATGCAATGTGAGTGGCACTTGGCCAACTAAAAGTAGTAACCCCATCTAATCTCCTTAAACTTCAGTTTTCCAAACCTATTTCTTGTCGAGAGACCTTTCAGTCAGCATGTCTGACTAAGGGTGACTGACCATAAGTGATGGTAAAAGTTACATAAGTACAGCCCAGCCTCTATGATGAGAATAAATAAAACAATCTTAAAACAGCAAAATAGTACTAAAACTAGTATACAAAAATGATGGTGGAGTAACAGGTTTATGTGCATCAGTCTAAAATGCTGGGGTGCCCAGCATTTTAGTACTCTTTCTGTTGCAATTACAGTGCAAATAAAACTTTACTGGCTCAAAATTTGTACACCACACTTCATTTTGCTACACACAGTAAAGCTGTTTTGCAAAGCTGGCTTTTCTTGGTAAATTTTCTAAACTACTTTTTCTCCTTGACATTATTATTATTAGAGCTTCTTCCTTCTGACAACTGTATTTCTTTAATCATAGCTTTCAGAACATCAGCTTTTCAAGGAAAAAGTAAAAAAAGGGTTCAGTCTATTTTTACTGTTCACATCTGGATGCACATGTCACATTTCAATATGCTGTTCTGAAGGGTAAGACACTTTCAGCACAAACATACATATTCTATTTGTCTTAAAGCTGCCCAAATTAACAGTGACCCATCCATCCGCATAGCCTACTTTTGGTAGGGCAGGGACTCTCTTACACTTAATTATCCCATGCACTTGGGGGCAAATTTGGCTCCTGCAGAATGGTAGTGTTTGACATCTCAGCTAAAAATGATGCTTAGGAGCTGGGAGAAAGTGAATAAACAAAGTGAGTTACTCTGTTGCTGTGATAATCAATTATATTAACTTTGCACTCTGAGGAACATCCACACTTTTAGAAACAGTATTTTCTGCCAAAATCTTTTATTTGCATCTCTCAGGAGGCATTGCAAAACAATACTATTTGTCAGATTTGAACAGCAGTGATTGACTGTGATATTTTTAGGGTTCATGCATGCTAGATACCTCTTCAGGGAGGAATAATACCATTCTTTTCCTTAGACTGATTGTTACAAGTTGGAGCCCCTGGGGATTTCTTTGATTTACATGGAAGGAAGTTTAAATACAAGTGGTCTAGAATTAGGAGGATGTAGTGCGAAAATCACGTCTTCTTGATATTTCCTCTTTGAAGTGTTAAATATGCTCAGATCTTAAAACCTGTTCTGGTATTACAATATTCCTAGTGCAGCTTAGGATAAATCACCAGGATGTTAACAAACCCTACATGAATTGTTTTGTATAAACTCATGTATGCCTGGTAAACTTTCTTGTTGTAAACCTTGTTGCTTGTGTTTGTACCCCTTTGATTGAAGAGCTGTGAAGTGAATACATGGGGAACACAAGTCCTTCAAAGTAAACATTGTCAGATCATCTGTTCTGTACCAGTACCAAATGCTGCAAGGAAATACAACACATCCATTTAAGGGAATAATCACACCCTGGGGATTGTACTTCATGATGTCTTCAAACTCAAAACATCAGGTCTCGCACTGACCAAATTCCTTTAGTCTTTGCTATACAGCAAGAATCTTTGGGACCTTTTCAGAAACAGCCTTCAAAATTATTGACTGTTCCCTTTACTTGTATGAAAGGCACAGAGGAAAATCTGGCTAACTCATATTCCTTTCCCTATCTCTGCCTCATACTGAGGGTCTATGTGTTCAAAATAAAGTTCTTAAATGTGTAATGCAGATTAAATTTATATTCTTCACAATCTCATTTTATATGATGGATATGAAGGACATTCCAAAGCTCCACTCACTTTTATTGTAACTTTAAAAATTTTAATTATATTTCAATTGATTAGTTGGAGAGTTAAATATTGAGCTATCTTCAAATGCATATGAAACTTTGCTCTATGTTGTGCATTTTTTTTGTTTCTGTCCTGTATTTCTAAAAGAACAGCATATGCGGTACTACATAAGGGATATGACCATATGATGCCTTTGAAATTAATTTCATGTATGAACCTTTATGGATTTAGGTGAAAGCTTGAAATATTGTCTGTCTTCTAAGGATTGTAACCGAAAAACACAAGGAAATATCTGTTACTTCAAACAGATTTTCCCTCTGAAGTTTTAAATCCTTTGCAGATAGAAGTTGAAGAAATAGTCTGAAAGTTGCAGTGACACAGACTGATACTACCATATTTCTCCAGCCTTTTGCTGTATTGCAAGCTTCATGCAGTTTCATGGAGTCATAGATTATTTCTGTCATGTGGCATGGCATTTTATGAAGAATAAAAATATACATAAACTCAGATCATCATCAAAAATTAATACCTTGCGACATTATTTAAAGAATAGGTGTGACATGTCACAATGTGACACACTGTGATATCATGAGGGAACCTGAATGTTAGCTTGTTTTACCAGTGTTTTCAAGAACAGACACTGCAAATTAAATCTTCACTGGGTCAAGGCTATGCCAGTTTGTCCCCTTTCCTGTAAAATGAATAGCTTCAGAACAGACTATTTCCAATCCTACCTTAACAGACACTATTTTGGTGCTGAAGATCCACAACAATGACAGATAATTTCTAAACACTACAGAGATAATGTTTCCTCCCACACTGAGATATCATCATGTTTAAACTCTTTAACACTACTGTAATTAAGTGAGCACAATATCCTGTATAGTCCGTGACTTTATCTCTCTTTATCTCTCAGTTTTCTGGTGGCAAAGGTATATTTTTAATCATGTGTTTTAAATCTGATTTCTAAACATTTGTGTCCATTTCACAATGTCAAGGACCTAGCTCCCACTTCAGCATATCACAGCACATCCCTTCAAGGTAGATAAACTGAAAAATTCAGACTCAAACCTAGCTTTCAAAACATCTCATGTTTTTCATTCACAGTTTGGAAAAGTTCATTAAATGTTTGAGGAAACAAAATATGCAGCTGGATTTAGATTCTGATCCAAACAACTGTCTTATCTTTTCCCATTCACCCAAAGTCAGTGCTCTTTCCTGTGCAAATATTTCTCTCCATTACATTTTCTGTAGCAGTGTGCTGTGCTGAAGGTCCCTCCACATTCCAATATGTGTACAATCTATTCAATTTTACTGTGTCTACAAATGTGATGAACTCACTGTTGTTTTTATTCTATCATTTAGATCACTAATGAAAATATTAAATAACACCCCTGGACCTATGACAGGCTCTCTTTATTCTCTCTATCAAACCAGTTTGTCAAAGGAAAGATTAGAAATAATTGTGTGATTTCCGGGGGGTGTTTCTACCAGTTTGTTACCATTATTATGGTGTTTGTACCCTCTCTGGCACATATATGGAAATGTCATTGCATACAATACAAGAAGTGTCTCTAAGTTAAAGCTTTTGCAATCTGCTCTTCAGCAAGCCACTAAGCTAATTGTAATGTTACAAGAGGAAATTGAGTTAATTTAACTTGATATTTTTTGTTAATCTTTTGGGGTTTGATTTTTTATTCAGTGTCACATTATTATTGTCTAGGCACTCACAATTGGATTATATATTTTTTTTGTTTTATCCTAGGGCTAAACTAATGTAGGCTGGTCTGTATGTCTCAAGCTCTTACTTTTGCCTGCTTTTCAAGACAGATTTTTAGTATGTTCTGCAAAAGTCACATTAACTTTCAAGAATTAATAAACAGAGTAATAAAAGTTCTCGTTAAATATGCAAGGAAAGGTCAGACAAAATATGTACAGTTAATAGTAGTAGTAGCAGCAGTAGAAATAGTAGCAGTACTTCTGGTAGTAGTAGTAGTAGTAATATTGAGTGTAGACCAAAATTAAAATAGGAAATGTTAATAAAGGTGTCTTCCCCATCCTCTGCCAAGTATGCCGAGGTGAAATATATTCACTTACTTTGACATTTGTTTTGAATGAAAGTAAGAGGAAAAAAATACTCTAAGGATAAAAAAAAATATACACATTTTCTTTTTCTGAAGTGGTCATGCTTTGGATGTCATTTTTAAAAAAAGAATGTGCCTTTCCATTGTTACCTCAAACATTAGAATTTAGTGTTTTGATAGACAATGCATTCCTAAGCATTTTGCAAAATACTAACTTTATTTTTAAGTTTCCAAGAAATGAACGAAACTAAATTTTGAGATCACTAAATCCCCTTAAAGAGTCTCTTCCTTTTTCTATTCTGCTCTAGTTTTTTCTTATAAAAATTTTTTTAGGTACTCCTCCAACCTCAAAGATATTGCTAGTAAACATAAAGAAAGCAGAGTGTTCAAAAGTTGTCATCAGACCTAGAGGATAGACCTAAGTTAAGAAAAACAGCCAGTACACCCGAGGTATTGCAGTTTGTTTGATCTGTGAGAAATTGCACATAGTCTACTAAAAGCAAGTCAGAGTCAATACAGGAGCTCAAGACCTCTCTCTGGAATTTTACCTGTCTTGTCCTGAACTTGAAATCAATCAGAAACAATTTTTTGCTCACAGGAAGCTAAAATGTAATGTTTTTGGGTTTATACAGTTATAAGGACTCTTGATTATAGGAATATTTGGCAGCTGGCCAAGAGAAAATGAAGACAAAATAAAAGGGTGGGGAAACTGACAAATTATTGCAACATTGAGGTGGGATATGTAAAAAAATGGGGTTTTATTTTCATGCAAAGAGCAAACATGAAGAGTTGAGAAGGATTCCCCCTGAAATATAATGTATCTAAGTAACTGCTTGGGATTGTGATAGCTAAGAGCTGATAACAGGTTTAAACTAGGACAGCTATGCTTTTAAAGAAAAAAAAACAGGAACACCAGGCCTGAGGAATTTCCTTCATCAGCAATAAGGGGACAATGAAGCACAGAATAAAACGCAAAGGCCAAAAAGACAGAAATATGGGGGTTTCATTATGATTCACTACTTGCTTTGGTTTGCCTTTATGCCTTACTCAGGTATTTCCTTTGTCATCTTCTCCCTACTTCAGTCTTTCCTATCTAGAAATGCCCTCCATAGCTCAATAGAAAAAGAGAGGGTGTAATTCAGATAAAAGTTTCATAGGAAACACTCATTTGCACTTTGGTGCAAATGTGATAAAATAATAATTGAAAAATGATAATTTGCTGTCTATTTGAGATTCAATTTCAATTAGAAGTCTCACTGTGCCAGTTCAGAGGCAGAATAAGGTCCAGATTATTTTACTTTACTGTATGTACTCTTAGGGAGGATAAGGATGGGGCACTGCCCCACTTTTCCCAAATGGATAAGAAAAAAAATATAGCAAAATCCCAAAAGCCCAGAGTCACTCAGTTCTCTGAAATCTGAATTTCCTCTGCCTCCTTCTGTGTTCTTTCACTCATTGTGTTGATCTTGGCCAGACAGGCCCCCCGAAGAGGAGGATCCTTATGAAAAGGAAGATGTGTCCAGAGGAAGAACATTTCTAGCTGTGGGACAGCAGGTTCTGAGTGAAAGACAGGGCTCAACTCGCATGAACTGATCACTGCCCTCAGTGATGAGCAGGAATGGAATAAATCCCAGCCCAAAAACAGTGAAAGGAAGAGAGGAAAAGTAATTTCTTGTAATTAGAAACCTAAGGGCCAAATCAAATCAGTACACAATTGAAAATCTAAATATGAGGTTTTAATTCCAACAATAAATATAAAACTGAACTTCTAAGATTTCGTTATACTTCCTTAAAATATTCAATGGGCCTCTTGTGTGGTTGGACTTGTCTTTTGGAAAAAGCTGAAATGCTAATCATTCTTAGCTTGGAAGGAATAATTATGTATCACATTATTTTTGTAGCTTTGTGGGAAAAAGGAGTTTAGCTACAATGTTATGAGCACTGCTTGCTCCCTTCTGATGTATGTGACACCTGAATAGATATAGAAAAGACTGAAAATTCACTGGAAATATAGTGTGTTTAAATGGATAGGTCTTTGGATTTACAGTCCCAATTCTGAATAATTTCTTGTTTTTCTACTACTATGTTCCTGAAAGTTGAATCACCTCTCCTGTCTGTTTGGATTACATACCCAGACAGGAGCTGATTTTCACCATGCATTTGTGCATGGTGAAAGTCAGCACAATAGGTCTCCAGGTGCTATTGCAATCCAAATAATTAATTATTAACTCGTTCCACTTCTGTAAGTTCAGCGAAGTTTGTTTTGCATCCTCACCCAAACCTGTAGATGAAGTAGGCATATCTATTGCTTTCTTCCTCCTAAGCTGTCCTTTAAGTGAGTCTCATGAACTTAAAAATAACAAATTTGAATGTGCATTTCTTTCCATATTCAGTTTCAGGTTTCCTAGTCTTCCTTTTCTGTATGAATGCCATTGACAGCATTAACAATGGGGGGCTGGTGCTTTTTCTGTTCTTACACATGGCTTCAGCCAGCAGGAGTAGGTGTTTGTGTGTGAATTGAGAGCACAGGTATAACTTTGGTTTAGATAAATTACTTGTATAGTTACTCATGCCATGAAAGAAAAGACACAGATTATGTTTTAGTATGGATTATGTCTCTGATTGATGTTATACAATATAACTAGATATTTAATGAAAATTTCATTTCATACTAACTCTCATGACATACTATACACCCTTTAAGGTATCAGAGCTAAAATATTGATTGGGAAAATTTGAACTTGAGTATTTTCTTCTACTGTGGGAGGTTTTCAAATGCTTTATTTTGCTTCTACTGATTTTCAACCCAGTTTTTAATACTATTCTCTCCACAAAGGCAGGAAGCAATGAAAAGGTTGGTTTGTTTGTTGTGGTTTTTTTCAGCATCAAGAATAGTATGGGACTTTTAAGAAATGTGGGTTGTTGGGTTTTTTTTTTTCCTGGACAGTGAGTAAAATTGCAAGCCAATTTTCTTCCAACTGGCACGTTATATGGCAATTGCTTAAAGCAAATGAGAAACTCTTTTTTAGATCAGGACACTGAGCTCAAGTGGAAGTTTTCAGATTTAATAAAGTAGGATCATCCTAGGGAAGAAATTTTGTGTCTCTGTTTCCAGTGGTGCATCTGTTTGTAGCATGTACTTTGTTCAGCAAATGTCAGCTTGCCTACAACACTTGCAATGAACTTTAATTGTGTGCTTTAGTAGAAAGTCTTAATTTTGATCTGACTCCCTTCAGGTAGCAAAGAGTCGACTCACATAATCACACCTCCCTGCAGCAGATAAAAATAACCACCTTGATTTTCCCTCCTTCCTCACTTTTTAGAAAATGGTTGTATTTTAAGAGTTCATTCTCACAGTGAGCAGGGATCTATAAGCTTTGGAACATATGATGGTTCTGCAATAACAGCTATTTCTACACCATTATAGTAATTAATCACAGAAGGAGCTACTGGAAAAAAATTCTATAATTTTGAACATATAATTGAATTTTTATTGCTTTTAAACTGAAGTGTTTAGACCTTGAAAAAATCACCCCAGCAAGGAAAAAAATGTTCCTCTTTGCCTCTCCTTCATTCTGTGCTTTAGACAAAGCTTGGCAGAGCTCACAAGCTTAAATGGGAGTTGATTTAACTGCTATTTATTTCAGTCTACCTCCTAAAGAAGAAGAAAAGGTCACTTAAAACTAATTTTCTTAACAAAATTCACTGGAGTTGAGTTGGGATACAAAGTGAAGTCTTTCAGATCCAAAGTTAGCACTGGCACATTGCAAAGGAAAAAATCCATGTGCTCAGAGGAAGAGTTCCTGGCAGTTGTGCTCACTGGCATTAACAGAGGACTACAGGTGAAGATGAGGGCAGTGCAGAGAAGTGTCAGCTGGCAAATTTGACTCAGACAGAAAAATGGGATAACAAGAGCCTTTCAGCTTTATTGAAACGTCATATGTGACAAATAAAAACTTCAAAACTTTGTATTTTTTTTTTCCCCTTGGAAAGTTTCTTCCAAATTCAACCACAATTTTGATTTTTTTTAGACCATTCAACTTGCGTTTGTTTCAATAAACTAAAATATTTGTTAATACATTATCTCTTTCAACTTAGAGGTCCCATTGTTGGGTAAAAGGAAGAGAGATCATAGGTGTGATGAAGGTAGTAGAAGATTTATGAGCCTAGTTTCTATTCCTTCCCCTGGAATATTCTTTTGAAGATCAATCTTTAATTCTGATTTCATTAAAAAAACCAAGAGGTGAAAAGGTGATGAAAAAACAAAATGGAGCCCAAAAAGTCATATGTAACATTCTTAGTTTGACCTACATGAATTAGAACTTCTGGCATAAATATTAGAGTCAGTCTTGTGGGTCATTGTCCTAGAGTGACGTTATGATGTTTGTATCTCCATCCGTGTGTGCTGTTTATGCTGGAAATCATGTTCTGTGCCTTTAAGACTGGCTCTGTAGAGTGAATGTTTTGTTTTGGTTTTTGCTCTCAGCCTCTCCTCCAAGGCCGGTGAGACACAGAGACGGGCAGTACCTGGTGCTGTTTTTGCTTTTTTGCTTTGCTTTTCACTTTGCTCTCGCTCTTGCTTCTGCTTTGCTTCTGCTTGCTCTTGCTTCTGCTCATTAGCTAGTTTAGCTAAACAGTCCCAATTTCTTCCTGGACTGTTTCTCCTTTCCTTTTTGGACCTACTCGAACCTGCTCTG
>JAWWMU010000153.1:104243080-104273396 GCA_035048155.1 Cinnycerthia olivascens
TTTATTTTGTGTATTGGGGGGTGCTGTGTTTGTTAAATAAACAGGTTCTTTCCACTTCTCTCCGAGGAATTCTTCCCCAGCCGGTTGGGGGAAGGGGCCGTGTGGGTTTGCTTTCTGGAGGGGCCCCCTTTGGAGATTCTCTTCCAGATTTGCCCTAAACCTGGACAGTCATATTGAGTCAGTCGGGGTGGTTGCATTAAGTTTATCTGCAAAGATGTGGGTAAAGCTTCCAAAAGGTTGTCTGTACCAACTAACCTAAAGTGCCCTCTTTCCTAGATCAGTGTTGTGGAAGATATTTCAGAGTACAGTTCCTGCATGACTATGGGAAACAGAAAAACCTGTTTTGTCATCTTACCTACAATTGTGTTAGCTTAAGGATTATTTTCCAGTGCCATCAAGAGATGGTGAATAAATTCTGTTTATGGATGGCTGCTGCCACACAAAAGTAGAAGCCATTACATGGTTGTCCATCTCATCTGCCTTTAACACACACCTTAGTGCTGAGCTAATTGTCTCCTGAAAATTATATCTTTCTTTTCATTGAGTAGAGTAGGAACCATCTTGTTTAAAATTAAAAATTAACTTCAAAAAAGTTCTTGTTAGATCAGATAAATTCCTCCTTTTTTCCATAGTGCCCATATACAGAAATAAGGGCTTATATGTTGGGAATATTTTAGGATAAGTAATTACAAATGCTATTCTTTAATAATTTAATATTTATCCTGTTCCTTCCATGTGTTGCAAAATCCTGTGATGTGTAGTACAGTCCCATATTCTCCAAATTTGTATATTCCTAACTTGTGTAATATGGAAAATCCACATTTTAGATAACTAGGCAGTAATCAAGCCATAATATTAATAAATATATAAAATTATAAAGTTTTAATGAACAATCATCTATTAATAAACTTTAAACTCCTTTATAAAGCAATTTTTACTTCAGACATAGCCCAACCAATACACATATTTCTTCTACAACTAATTTTCATTAAACCCTCCTATTAACTGCAATGATTTACATGTATAGAGGAGACCAAAGACTGCATAGCTCAACAAATATAACTTTTAAATTATAACATTTCTAGTAAAAGGTGACAAGCTTTGAGAGAACAGGGACTTCAGACTTGTCTGGCCTTGTACTGGCTTGAGGTAAATGTACTTATTTTAGCTGAGGTTGCAATTTTTTAGCCATGAGGTGACTATGGCCAAATTAATTTTAGCTTGAATTTATCTCTGTACCACTGTGTGGCATAACACCTATTGCTAATTAATGGAGAGTAAAACCAAGCAGCTATTATGGATTAAGTGAACTGTCTTTGATTGTAGGATTATAATATATTATACAAGAATAGGGATATCAGATGAAATCAGAAATCCCAAAGCACTTTTCTGAAAGGAAAAAAACCTCACCTGGTGAGTCAGACAAACCCAACTTTAAGGATAAGAAAGAAGACACAAGGAAATGGGAAATAGCAGGGTAAAAACAAGCAAAAAACTGTCAGATAATTTGTAAAAACCATGTTGAGAGAACCCTAGACTGAAGAGGAAGAAACCACCATAACCATCATAGTCTGCCCAATGAAGATATTGCCAGTTCACTGTGACCCTGTTTTTATTCCTTTATTCCTGAAGCTCACACAAACTGTTGTCCCATTAATTATGGGGTAGAGTGCAAAGGGCACCAGGGAAAAGGGTGCTCACATATAGGGAAAGCTCACACACCCACACGTATATATATGCATATAGAAAGACCTTCATATGTGTGTATTAGTAGTGAGATTTTTCTGTAAAAATTTCAATTTGACTTGCAGTGGTCCTATCATCACTGCTGGACTAATAAAACCTATTTGTTGTACCATTAGTAGACTGCTAATCTACAAAAAATTTTTGCTTTGTGTAAAAAGTTGTTCTTTTTTGGCCATAACAAGATTTATACTGCAACAATTACCTTTACTGAAAGAAAAAAGGAAAATCCTACTCTCTAGTTCAATTTGCTATGGATTAAAAAGAATATTTTCCTCATAGAGTTATGAATTGTATTTTAAATGGCTGCATCAAAATAGGGTCCTATGTTCCACTAAAATATGGTTGGAAATCTTGTATCATATCTAAATTTCCTGATTTGGGCACGTCTAAAGTGAGGAAAATGTCTTCTTTTTCTAATTTTTTTTTAAAGTTATCTATGCTTGTTCTTCTAGATTCATGCCTAGGGGCTGATATTCTTCCACAAGCAGCTTTAAAATCTCAGATTTTGGCAAGAATTTATTTTGAAGAGGAAATAGCATTATATGGTATGGATTAGCAGCAGACCCAGGAGTTTATTCATACATTTGTTTCTATCTCCAAAAAATAGAAGTATTTCTGTTTATAGATCTACTATATGAGCATTATGTATGTATTTAGTTTGTATAATTATTATAGTAAAATTTGAAAGAAAATTTGTCTATTACAAGAGATGTAATGCAATACTTGGAAAAATCCAGAGAGTATTCAATAATATCAGATGACAGGTACACAGTAGAGACTGTAATAGAGAAAAGCCAAATCTGCTTGACTTCCTTCACTGCTTATTAAAATTCCACCTGTCTTCAATTCCTCTACTTCTTACTCCATCCTTCTTACAATGATGTTAAGCCATAAATGAAAAAAAAAGAAGGAAAAGGGCAAGTTAGGAATTTGGAAAAGTTCATGAGTTTTTCAGATTTTGTTGCTAGAATTTAAATAGCAGCAAGGCATAACCTATGCCAGAATGCCAGAAAAGTTTTTTGATGTCTCAGTTTATAGGAAAACATAACCAGAAAAATGAAAGACTCTCTGGGTAACCAAATCAGTCCTTTGCAATTGCCAGTATCAGAGTTTTATAACTGAGTTTGTGAATTTTCCCTTTATTTTAACTTCCCATTGGTTGGCAGACACTACCAAAAAACAGTGGATGGCCCTTTGCCCAGGGACCTAAGGTCGTTCTCTCAGAGCTCCCGAGTACCAGGAAGGAGCTCTTCCTTACATCATGCAGCACAACAGGGCAGGATTTAATCCATCTCCAATAGATTATATGTCTAACTCTGGAGCTTAATGTAATTGTGGGCTTGGCAGAGATTTGAGAGTTCTGTGCAAGTAAAAGAAATGAAGCTGAAGATCCACATTCTCAAACATCCTCTCTTTTGCACAGCACAAACTCCTTTGCATGTCCTTTTTACCTATTTTGCACAAGTGTAACAGAAGAGTTTTATTGGAAGAGGGATCAGAAAATGCACCGACAACTAACTTGTATGTATTTATAAAAACATATAAAAAGGAATATTTAGCATTTGACTTAGGCTGTGTACAAACAGTGCAGTTCAGTATTCAGGAAGTGTTTCACCCTCTCAAAGCAGTTGAGGTGTACAAGATGAATAAAAGAAAATATGATTTTTGTTTTCTTTGCTATAAATCAAAAAGTGTCACAAATAACAACTGCTAATAATAATTAAACCCTATTTATAGTTCAAAAGTTGCTTTGTTTTTCTATTTGAGGGGTTTTTTATTTAATAAATACTTTAAAACTCCCAAACTTACAGCATATATATGTTTTATATGTGCATATATATGCAGAGTTAAGGTCTGTATATACCTGTACATAATATACATGACATATTATTGCAGCTTCAGCTTATGTATTCATGCGATATTAAGTCTCCATATCATGATTCAAAAATTGTATGGAGGAGCTCTGAAGAAAGTAATTGTGTTTGAGTTATAATAAAGGTTATAATACTGATTGCTTTTATTTAAAATGGCAATTATTTTTTTCAGGCTGTTTAGCAGTACATCTTACAGATATAAGCATTCACCATATGAAACTTCAATTAGCAATGATTTTCAAGATATAAAAAGGTGCCCATTATAATGGCATAGTGAGAATGTGTGGTATACGTTCATTTAAAGTGCTGTTAATTCAATTGCTTTATCTGATCCAAAGTCACTTAGATTATATTAAATTAGCCATCTGTTTGGCTTTCACCTTGGAATGTCTGCCAGATGCTGAGTTTGTTTATAGACAATTCATTTGCAGACACAGCCTTAACAACAGGTTTGCTTGTTGGGGACTATCCCTTATGGAAGGGTTTTACCTGGGAAGATGAAACTGTGCACTCCAAGCAACAACTGCTTGTTCAAAGGGTAAAAATATATTGACTACCTTGTGTCCAGTACACTATTACACAAATTATGTCCTCTTATTAATTTCTGCAATCTTTGTGATGAAGAGACTTAAATGGTTCCGCAAAGCTGCATCATTCTCTATAGTACCCATTTATACATTTTATGGTTTTCTTTTTAATTAAGGTCTGGCACTAAAATTACTATAACATTTTGTTATCTACCGGGCATGGAAGCTTTTACTAAGTCTCCAGATAGCTTTTAAAAGTCTATTAAAAAGCTGTATATCATTCCACAGTTGTTACACATGGGGAAAATATTTCTTTAAGGGGATGGGCAGCATTATTTCTCCCTTCCCTACAAAACAGCACTTGTTCTTCATCACAGGAATGATACAAAGCTGAACAGGAAGATCCCAGAATGAGACAGAATTTAATCAAAGTACTTTGATTGGTTTTTTCAGCAGCTTTTCAAGACTAATGCCCCATGGGCTAACAAATGTTAGTCACTGGTCCAAATAAAGAGGATAATTATGCAATAACTGAGCAAAAGATCAGAAGTGGTTTATGTTCACCTGGAGAGATGTTTGATTAAATACCAATCTGAATCCAACCTTTAGTTGTCAAAAATACCAACAGATCCTGCTATTGCTAGTCCTAGACACAGGACTTCCTACTAACTACTGTCAGCAGCAAAAATCATTATTCAGGCAGTAGTAAACAGCCATTTGTATAATAAAAATAACTAATGTTCTATATTTTCTTTTATGATTTGTTCTATAGTTGTTCATGTATACTGAATAAAACTTTCAGAGGAAATGCAAGCATTGCTTCTTAAGTGTTTAAGCCAATTTCTAAATGATAAGAGTTTATGATAATGTTTAAGAGACTTCCTTTCTTTAGGTAAACTTTATATCACCTTTGTTTATTCAAGGTTTTTAAGCAGAGATTTTTTTATGTTTCTTTGAAACATTTGGTCCTGACCAATGTTAAGAACAAGATAATAAAATAGATGGATTTTTATCCAATCTGATTGAATATGGAAATTCTTACGATTCAACTGAGTAAATATAGAATATTGATATTTGATCACTGAACTCTGATACTGCTCTATTCCAGAAAGGTTTGAGTTGTACTATGATTTTGTCTTCTAATGCTTCCAAAGCTTTTGATTTAATATTTTTTAGGTAAACTAAAGTTGATGCCTTCTGGAGGCTGACCTGGAACAGAGACTAGACAGAGCTAAAGAATAAAGTAGATATTTATTAAAAGGCCTCAATGGGCACACCTGGGCTGCAAAAGAGCCCAGCTGGACTACACCCAAGATGTCCCAAAATGGACACAAAATGGACACTTTATCACGAGGTCTCACATTTTTATAATTTCTGGTCCATTTGCATATTGGAGTTAATGGTTCAATTATAGCTCCTGGTTATGAATCTCCATCCTCCTTGTTTTTTCTTCTCACTTCACCATTGTTTTTGTTATTGGGTTTGAAATTTGTATCGATTGTCCTTGGTACCAAGCTAGAAAAGGAATTGTTTTGTCTATCTACTCTGTGAAGAGAGCTCACTAGCACCTAATATGAAACCCAGAACCACACACGAAACAGCACAGAATCTAAAAAATATAAAAGCTAAAACTTAAGGCATCAAAGTAATGCATAAAAATATGGTATATATCTAATATATCTATCTATATATATATCTATATATCTATGATCGAATTGACCCAGCCAGCCCGTCAGGTCACTTAGACTGATTAAAGGAAAAGTACCTTTTTAGATATGAAATGGCAGATTTTTCAAGAGCAATTTAATTGACAAAAGTAAAACTTCACCTGGGCAAGAGACAACTCACCTGGGTTTGTTCTGGTCATGAAACAAAGAATTCTTTTTAAGCTGAGTAAGATTCTGGTTTTTATGAACATGCCCATCTTGACTCTCACAATTCCTTTTCATTAATTTCAAACACAGTCATCAGTCGTTTCTCCATCAAAATTTTATTTTTTATTGTCTCTGCCAATAAAGAATGACTCACAACATATTTTTCCATTAACCTTTTTCACTCTGTGAAGTAGGAAAAGGAGTGTCTGTGTCCACATTGATACAAATGTGTGCCTTCTACATTGATACAAATTTGGGTCTTCATCCATGGACTAACAATTTTGAGTGCAGTGCAAACTAATGACATGGCAAAGAGAATGGGTGATATGAATGGATCCAACAAGAGAGACAATGGTTTTACCAACAGTAATGATTTTTTTTATACATTTGTGAGTTCTCATGAAGTAATCAAATGATTGATTAAAAAAAATTATCTAATTAAGAGATGGAGTAAAGAAAAATACTTTTTCCAAGTATATTTTTAAAAAAGTGAATCTTGATACAAAAAAAAAGTAAATTATACACTAAATTAGTTTATTTACTTAGACATGTTCTTTTTCTTTTTCATTTCCACATTTTCAGGTTTTTACAATCTGATGTGCTTCAGTATTTTATTGTTTTCTTATTTATTTGAAACTCTGTTGAAATATGAAATTTTTCCATTGGATGAAAACTCTAAGACCCACAATGTTAATAACTCTGGAAAAACATGTGAGCAGACAATAATGCTTTCAAGTTTTAGCTTCCCAAATAACAATAATCTCTAGAATTAGGAATTTTTAATATATTATAACTTTCTAATTGGAAATAATTTTTTCTTTCAGAATAAAGATATAAATTTCCATTAATTTTAAAAATAGAAATAAGAGTTTTTATTTTACCTTGCCAACTAAACAATTTTTTGGAGGACAGAAATTCACATAAGACAAAAAACGGACTAGAAGATTTGCTTTTACCATTTTTAAAGATTGTTCTAATGTTCAGGCTATTGACTATCATAAATATCTTCCTTTCTTGCATTCACAGTAAATCTCAAAAGATCTCTTTCCAATACCATGTCAGAATAAAAAAAAAAAAAAAATCCAGAATTTTTTTTTAAATAATCTGTGTTTTAAAGGCACAGTAGTCATAATGTATTTCCTGGTATTATGTGAGTATATGAAAGACAAAATAAGTTCCATTTGTCATAAAGATGAGATGTGAATCACCAGGAAAGAAGATCCAGTAACTTCAAATTTGATGAGAAGATCATCCTCTGTGGATAGTTCTTTGGACAAATGTTTAGAATAGATATGTCTATGTATATAATATAAATGTGCAATTAAATATGCATTAAGTACATATATAATGCAAGCAGAGGAACATGAAATAGAATCCAGACTGCTTTTGGACTATGTAGTTGTGCCAGTGTTATTACATGGAGCTGATGCTTCAATATCATGACGTAGATCCACCAATCTCTTTTTTCCTTCAATTCCTTGATTAAAAAGTACCTTCTTTATGAGCCTTCTTCTCTGATCTGTTCACCAACTTTATCTATACTTGTGAAATGTTATCTAGCACAAACTAAAATAGATTCTATAAAACTGAGAGTGCTCAGTTGTAATATTTTTAGTGCATATACTCTGTCTTTCATGTTTTTAAAGGATCTGGCACACATATGGTACCCTATAAATGCATTAGTTTAGCTTGCATTAAATTAAATTCATCCACAATTTGATATTGCAGGTCGATGTGTTGACTTCTGTTACTGTAAATGTAGTTGTGTTTTCAGAGAAATATCCTGTATGTAACTACTTCCCATAAATTTCTCCACAAGCCAACTGACAGGAAAAAAAGTGAATAGAGGGAAATGCAAAGAAAAAGAAAGGAAAAGGGGACGGCAGACAAGCAAAGAGTGCATAAAATACTGATGGAAGAAAGGAAGGACTAACAAGGAAAAGGGTAGAAAAAAAAGAGAGTCGATAGAGGAAAAGAAATTAAATATGGATACAGAACAAGAGATACATAAATTTAAAACAGAAGAAATAGCTACTAAATCAACACAGGAACCATGGACACAAAGTAAAAAAGCAATGCAAAAAAACCCCCAAAAGAGTTAGGCAGGATGGTTAAATCTTGTTTGAAAGTGGAAGAGCATTGGTCTCCTTTTTTTTGCTAGGGGTCTCCCCATATTAAAAAAAATGCACCTCCCCCTCACTGCCATAGTCATGTGGACAAGACCCTTAATGCAGACCCTGGCTGACAGAAGGGCTCTGTTTACTCCCTGTGCTGGTGATATGCTACCAGTGTAAGTCATGGCTTCACTGCATGACTAAACCTTCACTGCTCCTCTCCTTCTTAAGAACTAAAAATACTATTGAGTTCTGTGGATGTCTGCAAGTGATGAAGAGTGGCTAAAACATTGTAAGGATGCCAGTAGAACATAAGGCCTGTAAAGGTCTACATAAATAGATAAACTATGGAGCCAAAATTTTGACATAAAATAGCCCATTCTAAGTTGTCACCTCATTTTGAAGATGTTTTAATTTGCAGTGCATCAACTATTTGAATTATATACCTTGTATATACCAGAAGATGATCTTTAATCTGTTTATCTCACATGGTGAATCCAAACTACTAGCCAGCCATTTTGAAATCAAACCTGGTGTACACGGAAATTTATCTCAAAGAATAAAGTTACATTAATTTCCTCCAAAAGAGGTTATAAAAAGGAGGGCTTTGTCCACTTGTTGGGTCTGCTTGATTTGGTATGTTTTTTTAAATACATTCATAGGCAGAACATAAATCATGAAGGTAGAAGTCTGGATTTATTTGATTTCCCAGTGTGACCATATTTAAAACTGTCTGTTAACATCTCCAAGTTTGCCCTGACCTCGAGGCTGCACACTTACCTGTGACATGGGTCACAGCCCAGTTCTCCTGGCATGGCTGCTGCAATCAAGGTGACAAGAGCTGGACCCTGAGTACGGTGCTTAACTTATGGAAAGTGGGTAGGAATAGAAAATAAAAGGTTTCAACCCTTCCTCCTGGCCCATTCCTGTGTATTTTAATCTTGGTGTCATTAGATGGAAAATGTATAAATAGTCACAGAAATATCCAGATTGGAAAAGACTTCCAAGATCATCAAGTCCTGTCGTTGACTGATCACCGCCTCATCAACCAGACCATGGCATTCACTGCCACATCCAGTCATTTCTTGAACACCTCCAGAGATGGTGACTCCATCATCTCCCTGGGCAATTCATTCCAAGGTTTAAGATTCCTATCCATGAAGACATTCCTCATCATGTCCAACCTGAACTTTCCCTGGTGCAGCTTGAGGCTAACAAATAATATTACAAACAAGTTCAGCACTTGTAGTTTTGCCACCTTTTTTAAATGTGTTGACCACCAGACCAAAGGAAAAGAGAGATTGTTGCTATCAGGATCATGTGAATTGACAGATTTACCTTTATTTTTTCCTGCATAAATATGAAGACAAAGCAGTTTAGGAGGCCAAACCCTTACCTTTGAAGAATTATGGAAAAGGTGATATCAAATGCATCCTTACTGATCACCATCTGTTAGCACATGCAGCAGTGCTTAGTGCATTTAACTAAACATCAGTGCAGCTCACTGGATAGGACATGACCTCTGTGCCAAGGTGGTGGTGGTGACAGACCCAGAATTTGCTGCTCCCAGGGAATCAATGGGTGTGTCAGGATAAGTATCATGCAAAACTGAGCCTAAGGGAAATGTTTTATTTGAGAGAACTGTAATCATTACTGACAAAATAGAATATGAGTGTGTCTTATTGGTGTCTATTAAAAACCTTAGATTAAAAGTAAGGCAATCTCTCAATGCCTTAGGAGTAATGCCTAGGAATAGTGTACTTTAAAATGTATGCAGAATAAAAAGTTGATGTTGACTAAAACACATTACCATCTGCTTCTTTGTTTCATTCCACTAGAGATTAATTGAGTTGATCTGAGTTAGCAGATACTCTCAATGAAATTACATAGTGTGTTGATGAGTATTTCAATTCAGCTACTGATTAACTTGTTAGAATACCCAGGTGAGGTGATAATTGTTCCAGAAATCTGAATACAAAATTTTAAAACCTAGTTACTGCTTGTTCTTGAAGGTTGTGCTGACTTAAGGATTTTATTTGTATCATTATCAACCACATTGTAAAGAATTAAGCCCTATGCATGTACACATCATATGAGCTTATGTGTACATAATATATGTTTGTAACTCTATGTGTATTTATTTAGGTGTAGATATATAGACACATGTATTTATTCAGGCACGGGAAAGTCATAACCATTGGTATAACAGGACTTTCACATATGCCTGTATTGTAGATTTTTCAAGTTATTATGAGATGTGATTTCATATTGCTTAGAAAAATGCCTAATTTTCTAAATTTTCTTCTCCTGGAATCCCACCTATATATGTATATTTTGGCCTTTTAGGTATGTTTAAAAGTCTTGTCTTGAGTCTCTTTTTAAAACGTGATTTTGCTTCAAAATAATTAACCTGGAAAACATATATTTAAATGAGTATATTTATTGAAACTATTCAAATTGCTGAACTAAATAAATGACAGACAAGAGAAATCTGTACAGACAGACAGAGTAGAGCCACAGGCTCCATGTCATGAGTTAATGTGATGTAATTTTATCCCTTGTATACCACTATCAATGTCAATGCTAATATTTCTAAATGAGTAGCAATTATGCCAGCTCCATTGACTTCAGCAGAGCTCCAGTTGGGTGGGGCCACACACACAGTAAATTTGAAGGGAATATTTGGAATAGATTTGTTCTCCTTTTGCAATTAATCATTGTTTCTAAAACAATATTAAAATCCCCATCCAAAAAGATAGATTACAACTAGAAATGTATAATTGCTTAAGGTAACATAAATCATTCCAAACCATTTTTGTTAGAGTGAAATAAAACCATAAGAGTAATATTATTTCAGAAATGAAAACAAATTTCAGTTCTAAAGCATGACCAAGTAAAAGATACCCATTGTTTCTTTGAGTATTTTATTGAGCTCACAGTAATTCTGGTTCACAACTTTATGTTCCATATAATACAATTATACACACCTGAGCCTTGACATCTGAGTTCCATAACTTTTTTACAACTCCAGAGGAAAGCCTTTTGTGAATTTACAAGCAATTCCTGCAGTAGTGCTCCTGATAAAGTACACCTAAGCCTACAACAGGCAAAATAATTTGTTTTTCATAATAGTAATGCCTCATTATCATTTTAAAACATATAGCACTTATGCTAAGGTGTTAAATATGAAATGCTCTCTTCTGTTTAAGACTGAGGGTTTTTCTGCTTTGTGTCTTTTTTTTTATCCTCAGTACTTCAAGTCAAGCTGTGAGGAAAATCTCTTATGCCTGCTATGCAGTTTTATCTTAATCCAGGAAAGTGGGAATCTAGCAAATGAAAAATAATCCAAAAGTTATTGTGGAACAAAATATCTAGGCAAAATTTGGACAGCACAAAATTCTCAGTGCACAGAAAGCCTGACTGAGCAATAGTCTGTCTCTAGTTAAAGAGTAATTTTAAAGGTGATCAACCATATTATTTATTTACTTGTTATTAACATCAGTATTTCAAGCAATTTCAAGCAACAAAGCAATTTCAGTACATTCATAAAGAAAACACAAGCAAACACTGTGGACTGGCTCATGCTTTTTCATAGGTGCTTTTTATAAAATATTTACTCTTAATGTAAAGCAAGATGGTCTCAGTTCTGATATACATATATATATATATATACACATACACATATATTCTACCAAGTTTTGGGTTTTTTCAGCTCTCATGCTGGAAAAATTCCTTTTTGTTTAGGTTCACCCTTCACTTCTTTAAATGTGAAGTCTCACTGCACTGCACTTCTTGACAAATAAGGTTTTGGGAAAGGCTTATTCATAGAGTATTTTTTTTTTTCCTGAAGAAAAGATATGACATTTGTTGAGGCTAAATGTAAAAAGTGTGTAAAATAGGCTTACATCATAGTATTGAGTTTGTTGAGAAAAAAATGGGGGAAAAAGAAAAGCTGTTTTCTCTCTTGGTCTAGTGGATGCAAATAAATAGTGTTTAGCTAGATAATTTTATTTTACTTTAACTAAAATGGAAACAATATATTAAAGAAAAGGCATAGATTGCTTTTATGACAAGAATTTACTTCACTTGGAAGGATTAACATAGAAGTTGTGTATATTACTGAAAATAAATATGAATAAAATAAACTAACCTAACAATGACAATTCTTTTTATTAAATCACATAGTTAATAGACAAGCATTTGATTCACAGGTAGATGAGGACAGAGGTTCTTTTATTACCCAACCTTTTCTGTCACTGGATCTCCAGCATGGTTTCTGTTGGAAGTGGGTATTCAACAGAAACCTATAAACAAGTGCTACTTGCAATCTCTGCTGGCAGCTGAGTCAGTTTTCAGCAAGCATGGTATATCATCACCCCTTTCTGTAAATGATGGGATCCCTTAAGAAGGGATACTACAAAACACCCAGCATGGGATTTTAGTTCCACAATTCATTGGTATGAATTATTCCCTTTTATTTGTTTTGTTTTGTTTTTATTTAAGAAAATAAATTACAAGTCTGAATTAAATACTCAGATCATGTTTTTTATTTTTATTTTTTTATAGTAGTCATTAGTAAGTGGCTGAAGGCAGTCTCAGAAGCATTTTGTTCCTACGCGGTAACAATGCCAAGAAGTAGGTTACACTTTTGACATAATCCTGCAAAGGAATATTACTAATAATATTACTGAAGATCCTGATGATCCCAAAGAGTGTTTACAGAATCATTAACTTGGGAAATCACTGTGTCTTTAGTCCAAGGACATAGTGTTTGGTCCGAGCTACACCTCAAGCAGGGTGTGTGAAAATGAATGAAAAATGGCTGTGCTATCTAGGACTTTGTCCGGTCAGGTCTTGCAAGTCTCCAGCCAAATTTGCTGATTCTCTATGCAAAATCTCCAATGTTTACAGAGTTGAAATGTACAGATCTGAATTAGAGAATAGCTGTTTGGACTCATACAATCAAAACTTTTGTTCAGAAAATGCTCATTCTTCTTGACAGATGTTTTCTGAAATAAGCAAAGGTTCATAAATTTCAATGGTTGAAAAACTCCAGCTTCAAAATCCTGAATAAGATCTTAGTTTTCTGGACTTCACAGTCCTGAAAGTATAATCTCTGACACAGGTTCAAGGTTGCCTGGTATGAAACCATATGTGACAAAAAGGGAAGTGATATCAGGAACTCATAGTCAGGACTCTGGGTTGAAATTGTGAAACTCAGATAGCTCAGCCCCATTCCTGGGCAGAATCAATTGTTTTGATGAAATTTTTGTGGTCTTCTACAGAGTCTCTGTTTCTGTTACCAACTTTCACTTTTGAAAACTATTAGCACTCTCTCATTGGTTATTTGATAATTGTGAGCTTCCACAGAGAAAAAAACATAAAATGTCATTTAAAAATAAATAAACAGTGCCAAAAAGGAACACTTTTAGATGGTAAATGCGGTATTCCTACTAAAAATGCAGAAAAAGTGCAGTCATGCATAGCATATTTTTGAGAGGCTTGTGCTTACCTCTCTTGACAGCTCTAAGGCATAATGGCAAAACATTGACACTTACAAACCAATTCCTGTGCTTCGATTTCATTGCTAAAGAGTCAGTTTTGCTCAGGGCATGGTGAGATAGGAAATAATGAAAGTAGTAGTAATTTAGTACATATTTCAATAAAGTCTTCCCTCAAAATCATCTAGAACTCAGAACTCACTGCTAAGAGATGACATTGGGAGTCTACAGTTGAGGACATTTACTTACAAATTATATGAAGGCACAGCTTTGGAAAAGAACAGATTTCACTGTGTAAGCATTCCATCTATTTTAAAAAAAGGCAACAAAACAAACAAAACCAAGCCAAAATTTCCTTTCCAGTGCATTAAAATAGATGGCATCATCGTTCCTGATGGCATCTCTGAAGGTGGGGACCATGATCCCTGAGACTATAACTAAAAGCAGAAACCTTGTAAACACTGTGCTTCTGGAAGAACATTTATTTCTGAAAATCAATCTGTTTTGCCCTGAAATCCCTCTGTCTTGTAGGTAATATCTTATTGTCCCCTTGCTCTTCCAGAATAGCAAGTGGAAGGAGGACAGCTTGTTGAAAATCTTGAGGAAACCAGATGTGCAAGAAATTGTTATAGAGGTGGCCAACAGGAGTGATTTATCTATCAAGAGCACTTGAACCTTTTCATAAAGCTCAGACTGCAGAGTGTTCTTCCACAGAGAGCCTTCCAAGTTTGGTATGCAGTCGCAGGTGATGATGATTAGTTTCATTTCATCCCATAGAATGGCTAAACATAAGAATTTTACTCTTGTACATGATTAAGTTCATTTTTATTCGCTTAGTATCTTGTTGCAGCATTGCTCACAGTGATTTTGTTCTCAAGGCTTCTGAATGATCAGTGATCTCAGAAAGTATTGCATTGGATGACACTTTCTGTTTCTTACTGCTCTGTCAACACTGGCAGTCTTTTCATTGAAGTATCGGTGTCTGTATGCTCCTGTACATTTGAGTCAAATGTATAGGACTCAAATGTTGGTCATTTAAGTATATACTTAATATACTTTAAGTATATTATACTTTAACTTAATATTTTAGTATTTCATTATTCAAACTCCTTAAAAAATATATGGATTTCTTTGCTATCCATTCAACTACTTCTGAAAATATTGTTCTGTTTATTCCTTCACATTCTGCTGGAAATCTCAATTGTCAGATAACTTAAGTTAGGAATTGTTACTGATTCATTCCTGGGCAGCATAGATCATAGGCTTCCTCTTTTGCATACAGTCTATTGTCTTGTGTTCTCTTCTCTCTCCTGTTGAGGAAGATCGTACACTTATCTGCTTTGCTACACTTTTTCCTGGAAAAGGTTTCAAAACCATGTGTTGCCACTTTCATGTTATGTATTTCTTCACATTCAGGGCTCTTTCTAACTGTAACAATAGTTAGGAATAACCCAAAGAACAATTTAAATTTAAAAAGGCCTTTTTATTTAATTCTCCAGTTTAAAGTGGGACCAGTTTTGTGCTATATCAGATTGTTTACAGCCTTATAGATGTTTAGTATCTCCAGGGACTGAGATGCTTCTCTGGGAACTGTGACCACCTTCATATAGAAAAAAACATCTCTCCCAGATTTCCATCATTCCCACATAATGTGTTCCAGCCCCCTAATCCCTTCTGGACTCACTCCAGAATGCCAAGGTCTTTATTGTGCTGGGGAGACCAAAACTGAGCACAATACTGCAGACACTTCGCAGGTACCAAAGAGAGGGGGAAAAGCACATCCCAAGCTGATGAGTGCACCCTTGCTATTACAATTGGCCTTGCTTGCTGCAAGGCCACTCCTTTCTGACTCACCTTCAGCCCGTTGTTTATGAAATCTCCACATATTCTACTGTGAAAATCCCTGTACTGCTTGCTGTCTGTATGTAATGGCATCAAAGATGTATTTGAGAAGATTTTTTAGCTTAGTAGGCTTCTGTCAATACAGATTTTCAAGGTTTGGTGGAAACATTGCCTTGGTCTGACAGTGCAGGCAGCTGCTTCACTTGCTAGTGCTTTTACAGTTCATTAAATAGCACAGTAAATAGCAGAAAAACCCAAACCCATAGCACTTAATCTGAATTTGGAAAAAAAAATTTGGCAAAGCTTAAAAATTCAGTTGTGAATTACCTTTAATTCTGCTGTCTGTTTAGCAATTGTATTTTGTTCTGTGAAGTTCTGGAGTTTTGAGTGCAAAGTTACAATTCTATCATTACTTTCAATTACAAAATAAAATCCACTTATTCCATGATAACAACGTGATGTTTAAAAACAAGGCATGAGATTCATCTTCCAGAACACTAGTGTATAACAATCTTCCAAAAAATAAAAGCAATGTTCACCATAAAATTCACAATGTTAATTTACACACAGCTAAAAAAGCAGAATCATTCTAGTCTAGATCTCTCCTTTCACTATGGCATTATTCCTCACTTACCATTTTCTCCCACATAAGGAAGAGATTATTTGTCAGCAAAGACTGTGAAAGTTATTCTGAAGGAATACAAACCTTTGTGATAGAAAGATAACCACTTTTCCTTTGGGACTAGTAGGGCATGGTACTCTCTTTGCTAAAGGGATGAAGAGACCTGTACACACACACACACACACACACACAATTACATTAATTTCCTCAGAACTTCACCTCACCAGCCAAATACTTCTTTGTGAGTGTTGTGCTTTGTAAAAGTATTCTCCAGTTTGGTGTTCTCACTGAAACAACCAGCATCATCAGCCAGGGAAAAAAATCCACCTCACCATCCCCTCTCTACAAGGTGTGAGGTTATATTTATTAACCCCAGGATTCTGTCTGTCATTCTCCCTGTCTTGGACAGAACCAGGAAGAAGAGAAAATATATACTTAATATAGCATTGTCTAGAGAAGCTGTGGGTGTCCCATCCTTGGAAGTGTTCAAGGTCAGATTGGATGCGGCTTTGAGCAACCTGGTCAAGTGAAATGTGTCCCTGCCCATGGCAGGGGAGCTGGATCTGGATGATATTTAAGGTCCTTTTCTGTCCAAACCATTTTTTTTAATTCCATTTCTCAATCTCAATTTCTTTTTTTTCTCAAATGCCACATTTTAAAAACAAAAAACTCTGTCCACAATATAACCATGCCATGGAAAAGTTTGTCCTGATGTGAGCGGAATTAGGAAACACCTTCTCATTCTCTTCATCCTTCAAGGCCGTACTTTTGCTGTGTGATGAGAATGGGACAGCACTAAGGAAGGCAACAAATCACAACTAATCTGGCAGAACACTTTACCTCTTCACTGAGAAGTGGGCTACACTTCACCAGCTGGGGGTGTCACATTTGGCAGGTGGGATCCTCAATTTACAGGCAGAACAGCTTGATTTAAGTCTGTTGACTCTTGGCTTCAAAACACGAATGAGTTACTGCAGGGTAACATGCTACTGCACATTGGCAGCTTCACAGCAGCTGTCTGAGTGCGTGTATACAGCTCACAGCAAATGTGAGATCGCTGAAGGCATCTCAGAACTTCATGGTTCAGAACAATACCAGGGACATGCTGTTTCTGGCTCTGTGGTTAGTTAGTACATTTACTTGGAAAGAAAAGATGTAATTGCTAGTTCTTCCTCCTACCTACTTTTGAGCAGCCCGCGTATATTCCTGGATCTGAAAAAACAGTTTGTCTCCAAAAATAAAGTTTGCTTAGTCTTGAAAGAAGACATATACTCAGGATATATCAACCAAAGACTCAGAAAAATGCACAGGTGTACATTTGCCCCAGATTTTGGCGTTCCCATTTCACTGATTTAAACAGTAAGGCAGTAGCACTGAAAGACGATTTCATCATAATTTTTCTTTTATCAGCAGAGTAGTCAATTTTATATCAAAGCAGGGATAATAGCTCACTTAGCTCAAGCTTTTAGTTTGCTACATTTGCTTTTGTTTTCTTTCTTTTTTGCTTGATGTTCAGGAGTATTCACACTAAGAGAAATGGAACACTCAGGTCTATAAACAGAGGTAAGAAAAAAGCTCAAGGAGTTAGCACAGGCTTGTTGAGTTTTCTTAAAGGATTAGTATTGTGTGAACAATTAATGGGTTTGCTACAGAACAGGACTGATCCAAGGTTACATTCTGACACCATTGTTATTGGTTCTAGCAAATTATTGGATACTGAAGAAAGAATAGTAATTTGCAACAATTTACTTCTTATTGATGTTTTAAATTGTGTGTAACTCCTGCATAGAGAGAGCAATACACAAGGTAAGAAGGCACTAATTATTCCATTGCAGTCTCTTTAACAAAAATACCTTTTATCGTTGTAGAAAAAAGGACAAAAATTCTAAAAGTGGCATTATTTTGACAGAAACTTTATAGCATTAATATAACTATGTGAATAGAAGAATTATAGTACCAAATGAAGATGTTGATTCTTGATTATTTGAGTATAAATACACATTATCACTCTGTACTGGCTTCATGTGCTATATTTTTGATAAATCTAGTCAATGAGTAGGTAAAATAGTTACATTTTTCACTCTCTTTCTGTGTGAGTGACGAGACACTGGAACAGATCATGCAGAGGTTGTGGAGTCCCCCTCATTGAACACAATCCTCTGCCCTGTTTGAGCAGAGGTTGGACCAGATGACCCACTGTGGTCCCTTCCATCCTGACTCGTTCTGTGATTCTGTGAGATAAAGGTTTACATGTTAGAAAGGTCAGGCCAAAACAGAAGACTGTTTAGATGAACAGATAATTCTGCCCTGAAATAAGCACCTGTGGTGGTGTTGTACAGAAGCAGAAACAGAGGAAGGTTGCCCAGAAGTACAGAGGTATTTCTGAAGCATGTATGGATGGAGTTAGAAAAGCTAAAGTTCAGATGGAAATTAATCCAGATAGGGATTTTAAGAGCATGAAAAAGAGTTTCTACAATTATGTCATCAGCAAAACTAAGGAGAATGTGAATACAGGGATCCCTGCTGCTCAGTGGAGCAAAGGACATACTGGATGGTCAAGGCCTTGGATAAAGCCAAGACACTGAGTCTTTCTTGCTTCATTTATTACCAATAAAATCCCTCTTCTGGTCTCCCTGGCCCAAAATCTCAAGATAGAAATACAAGCATATGCAGTATATAACTATTGTACAGTGAGGTAAATCCCTTCAAGGAATGTAAAACCAACCAGGCATGAAGGTGCCAGCTGGGCAGTTTGCACACAATGCTTTGAATATTGTGCAATCCACTAGATTTATAGCACGGCTGTGAAGGAATTGCATCACCACAGACCTGATAAGGTCAGTGCTTCAGGAAAACATTTGTTGCATATGGCTATGCAAAATAAATTTGTTCAGCATATCAGAAATCTTAAACAAACTTTGGCAAACTTAGCTGACTATATTTCAGGATAAAGATGGGGTAATTTGCCCCAACAGACATTTGAGAATACCTTAAGCTGTCCAGTGTATCTACTCTGTTATGGTAGATATGACACTCCTCTGTAGATAAACCTGTGTCCTAGTGAAGGTCAAACTGAGTACTTGAGAGACTCTAAAATTACCCATGATATCATTTAAGCAGTTTAGGTATATGAATCCTGTTCTTTTGTACTTAGCTTTTAAGCCAAAAGGCATGGATGAGCTCAGCTCTGTCAGCTTCACATTCCAGTAGCAAGAATATTACAATACTGTTTTTCTGGTTTCCTTAAACTATAATTGAAGATACATGTTAGAAAAAATTCTGTCAATAAGGACTACTAAAATAAAAATAAAAAACACTTAGGAAAAAGCTTCAGTCCTCAGGGTCTTTCTCAACAAGTCAACCAGCTGCCAATTTTGAATGAATTCAGTATGCATTTTTCTGTGTATCTCTTCAAGCATAGCTGTTTTCTTTAGGAATACTTGCCATCTTACCTGCTTTCCATGTCCAAAAGTAATCCAGCTGATGTAGATGTTAGACCTTTGAGATCTTCTATGACTGCTTCCAGGTTGTAACACACTTACAAGCACTCTGAGCTACACATGAAAAACTAGGCTCTGTGTTAGGCAAATGCTCTTGTGCTGTATTTGAGAATGAGATGTCTGTGGAGGATTTACAGGTGCTTTTTTGAAGCTGAATTTTTAAACTCTTGTTTCCAGGGCTTTAAAAAATATGTTTCAGCACCTGGATGTGAGATATCTTTTGAAACTAAGGACAAATCTTGCTACCTGCTAGGCTTAAGAATCTAGGGACATCATTAATGGAAAATCTGTTTTCTTGTTCATCTGTGCACCAACTTTCAGTAATTTCATCAAAAGCAGCTGTGGCTTTTTATGAGCACTTATTTCCCAAGTCTGAAAGATATTTCTAATCTTTGGCCCCTGCTTTAAGAGGACCTTATATCTACAACTCTGTATCTTTCCACTTCTTTCTGAAGGGTTACTTGCTTTCTGGTATCAAATATTTGGTGGTAATGAAACTCAGGAAAAATCAGATCATGCCACTTTAAAGTGTCTTGTCTTTTATTAAAGTAGCCAGTGAAAGAATGATTCAGCCTCCAGCTATATTGGAAATAAACTTAGTCAAGTCCATTTGAAAGGAACTGATGTTAAAACTTGTCTCATTCTTCAAGCTTTTCATGCTCAAAGGCTTAGTGGCATGAAAAGCTGTGCTGGAGATCTTGCTTTCAAGGAAATTGTAGACAAAACAGCAACCTTGTTTTTTGTGTCCTACCCCTATAGTGTTCCACTATAACATAGGTTCAGAATTATTCTTTTACTGGCTGTGTCTTTGAACTCCTTATCCAGAATAATGTTGTCCAAATGAATCTTGTGTTTTCTCACACCCCTCAGGTGGATACTCACACTGTTGTTAGAATATTAATTTATTCAGACACAGTTTATCTGGATGATGCACACAAGATGACATTGCTCTCAGGGGACTTAAAAAGTTGTTAAGCTAAAGAGAATGGTAAAGAAAACCAACTGAAAGCCACAATGCAGATGGTTCCAGTACAAAGTATGTTTTACAGCAGATTCACTTTTCCATGGGTCAGAGAAAACTACAGTAAGTGATTATTGAAAATACGGAAGCACCTCTGTAATACTGCTTTCAATTGTAACTCATAGAAAACATCTATTTTTGTTATCACAACTATTTACTTAAATTAGAGAAGAAAATACTTTTAATATTGAAGAGAACTGTTTGCAGATTCCTGATGATAGGAAATGTGCACTTCTCACTTTGCTCCTCTACATCTAGAAAACAACACCAACACCAACAGCAATTAGAGTTCAGAGACTCACAGCAGTATTTAATACACAAAATCCTTCTTGGACATGATTTGAAAGGTCTACGATTATAAATTCAGAAATATTTTTTGAACAGGAACAACTAACTAACTTTATGATGAATATTTTTCAATAAAACTTAAAAAATGTTGCATTGGCAATGTATAGACTGGAGATTTTCTTTTCAGATGGGCCGTAGGAGTTAGATATTTGATTCACATTTTAAAATAAACAACAAGGTCCCCTGTGAAAATGCCACTGTTAAAGAAATACGATAAAAAATGTGTCAACACAGACACATGTAAGGGTACAGCCAAGGGGATCTATGCATGTTCATAATACTAAGCACATATTTAAGCACTTTTCTGAAATATGACAACATCTTTGCATGATACTCACTGCCACAATCATAAGTTTAAGAAAAATTTGTAGTATCTGAGCAGTTCTTACCAAAAAAAATGAAACTCACAGAGCTAAAGTCTAACTGATTAGTAATTCATTGATTAGTAATGAGTTACACACGAGCTGTAAACAATGAAAAGTAATTCTGAAACATTGATATTACTTTGGAAAACTGTATTGAAATCTGAAAAATCCACAAAACCTTCATACTAGCAGAATACGTTTAGTGAAACCACTTGTCTCAGACAAAAGGATTGTAAGTTCAGTTACTATGAAAATATAAAACCTGATAAACAAATAACACAGGACAGTGGCTGAAGGAGATGTTAAAATTACCTTTTTTTCTTTAAAAACAATAAAATAAAATAAATCCTAAGCCCACTTTCCTTCCATAAGGTAATCATTAAGGAAAAAATACTAGAAATAGAAGAAATTATAAACACATTGCAAAAATGTTGTTGTAATGTTATCTATTTATTTGTTTAGGTGTACAAACAAAATTATATTAGGTAAGAATAATTCCAAAGCTGCAAATTTGGTACTGGGTTATGGGATTTAGTTGTGATGTCTTTTTCCTTCAGGTCCACCCTACTGACCATTACCAAAACATTTCAGCTCACTGGTGTCTACATCTGAGTCTATAAAACAGAAATATTTATCTTCCTTCATAAATAACTTGAGCATGAATAGATTAGAAATTCTTATTATTGGGCAAAGAATATTCATTATGTCTACCCATTTCTGTGTAAAGGAATTTCTAGCAAACCTGAAAAATTGAACCTTTGGATTCAACGCACAGCCTATGAATTCAACACACATCCCATGAATTCAGGTGTCTGTGCTTCTCAAGACCCAGTCCTCCTTAGAAAAAATTCTATAATCAATAGGTAAAAAGGGACCTTAAATATCACCTTGTTCCAACCCCCCTGCAATAGGTAGGGATGCCTCCTGCTAGACCAGGTTACTCAAAGGCCCATCCAATCTGGCCTTGAACATTTCCAGGGATAAGACATCATAAATTCCCTAGATATTCTTGATATAATATATATAGCAAACACAAGTTTTGTGAGCCTTTGACAGATTTAAATCATGTGACCAGGACTTTCACATGGCAGATGCTAAAATCTTCAATTATCATATTGGCAGTCCTACAGTTCTTCTGCAGCAGGTTTATCATCTCATATGTATTCTGCCCATACACATATATAGCTACATTTTTCCCCTTGAGCCACTAAAAGCTTTCTAGTCACTATCTAGAAATATTAGGTTTGCCAATCTTTATTTTTCTTAATCCCCTAGTGCAGTGTGATCTAGTCATCTGCTTTTTGTTTGAGCTTCCTCAAGATTTATTCAGACGAAATCTCTTGTGTGAATTACCTGCAGAAGTTAGATAAGCAAGATGTATCTTTTTCACTGGTGCAGAGAAGTTTGAAAGTATATCCGTGACATAAAGCATTACTCATTGGTTAACAATATAAGAATTAGAAAAGTCATTAATGTAGTTAATGATCCTTAATTACATAATGGAATGCCTGTTACATGATTCTTTAGTGTCTCAGCATTTCCATGCATTATTGATAGCCAATTAGGTACAGACGAAAGAACTGGGAGAACTATTTGCAGCAAACAATTTATTTGATAAATTTAGCCTCCCTTTCTGTTTTTGAATTACCTGTAAGCAGGCTTTGATTTTTAAAAATGCCATTGTTGTTCCAAATAAATCTTTTAAGCAAGGGTCTTCTAGTCTATGCTCTGATTGCAAAATACTTTATGTACTATTGCTTTCTAGGTATGAGTCATTCTTATTTCTCCAAAACACTATTTATTTCTTAACTCTGGTGTCATATGCTATTCCTTCACTAGATGAATACTAAACTCAGACTCTTCTGTTTTCCTCCTCTTCCTTCAAGCGTGGTCTCATTCAGTCCAACAGATTCACTTTTCACTGTGACTGAATTTTCTTTTAAGAATAGTCAGATCTTTTATAATGGGACATAACAGGTTCTTCCTTTCCTCTTCTGGCAGAAGTGGCTGCTGTTTTCCCAGCTCCCATGCTGAGTGGAAGAGTCTGTTCTCTCAGTAGGCAGATACATACACTGAAGATGTGATCAGTGGTCATTCTTAATGTCTTCAAGGATGAAGACTCCACAACATCTCTGAGAAAACTTTTGCATGCTCAACCACCTGCAGAGCAAAAAAAAAAAAAATCTTTTTTATGGTTTTTCTTATGTTGATTTTGTACTTCATTTTCTGACTCATTGTCTCTTATCTTTTATTTAGGCACCACTAAGAAAAGTCTGGCTCCATCTTCTTTATTCAGCTGATCAGGTATTTACACACATTGATAACACCATTGGTAAGACCCCTAGGATTTCTGTGTTCCAGGTTTACAGCCACATCTCTCTCAGCTCTCCTTGCAGCTCAGGTGTTCCAGTCCCTTAATCATTTTCATGGTCCTGCTCTGCACTTGTTCCAATAGGTCCATCTCCCTCTTGTACTCAGGAGTCCAGGAACAGAGGCAGCACTAGATGCTGCCTCCCCAGTGTTGAGTAGAGGATAAGAATCACCTCCTCTGACAAGCTGGTGATGCTCCCCTAATGCAGCCCATTACTCTGCTGAACACGTTTGCCAGAGGAGCACACTGCTGGCTCAGAGTCATCTTGTTATCCCCCAGGACCCCGTGGTCTTTCCTGCAAAGCCATCTTCCTGCAAAGACTTTTCCAGTGTTTCTTGGTGCATGCAAATATTCATCCACGGATGTCTCAGCATGGGTGAAACCACACCTCGAGTGCTGTGTCCAGTTCTGGGCCCCTCATTACAAGAAAGACATTGAGGTGCTGGAGTGTGTTCAGAGGAGAACAGAGCTGGTGGAGGATCTAGAGACCAGGTCATATGTGGAGCAGCTGAGGGACCTGAGGCTGTTTAGCCTGGAAGAAAGGAGGCTCCAAAGTGGCTCTGTCACTTTCTACAGCTCCCTAAAAGGAGCTTGTAGCTAGATGAGAGTTGGTCTCTCCTCCCAGGCAACTAGTGACAGGACATGGTCACAAGCTGCTGTAGGGGAGGTTCAGGTTGGACATGAAAAGGAAATTTTTCTCAGAAAATGCTATTAAACATTGGAATGGGCTCCCCAGGGAGATGATGGATTCACCATCCCCAGAGGAGATTCAGAAATGATTGGATATTGCAATTTGTGCCATGGTCTAGTTGACAAGTCAATGATCAGTCAAGGGTTGGAATTGATGATCTTGGAGGTCTTTTCCAACCTAGGTGATTCTCTGATTCTGAGGTGCAGAATCATTTGGGTTGCCATGTCCCCTTTATCAGACTCCAAGGAATTCCTGTCAGCATTAAGAGATTACAATAAAAGGATGCATAGAAACTCAACAGGTGTCCTTTATCAGTAGCTACATTCCAAATACAACTTCCCTGTCTGGGAGGAGCTGCAACTTGCCTAGATGTTGGTTCATTCACATGGTGTGGGTGGTCCCAACAGGATTGCATAGGCTGGCTTTGCTGGGAAGGCTCTTAAGCAGTCTGGATGTTAGGTCCTGGTTGCCATTATCTTAAAACAAATTTTTATGACTTTTTTCTGTAAAGCTCATTTAAAGGCTAAAGTATGTCTCACTCTTAATTCTAGTAGATAAAAACATCTGATTTTAAAAGAAAATGTGAAAATAAATGTATCTTAAAAAAACCCCACAAGTTTACAGTTTTATTCTCAAGTTATGCATAGTAATTCTATTTTTTTAAAGTGTAACAGATTAATGATGAGTTAAAATGAGATTTTTTTTATTTTTCTGAGATCTCCTCAGAACTACTCAATATGTATTTTATAAAATCCTGAAAGTTTGTGTAATTTCTATGAATAATATCTAAATAATATCCATGTCATCAGATACAAAGAAGGATGAATCCAAGAATTAAAGGAAAGACCTTACGTGTATGAATTAAAATTTGTCCTTCATAGATTTTCAAGAGCAGATCTGCTACTAAATAAATTCTGTAATATCTAACAAGTGTTTCAGAATATAGTCTCTCACATCACTCTCTCCATGAAGGTGAGTGATTGCAACAGGCATTAAAAAGTATTATTAATCAGAAGTCTGTATAGCAGCAGCTCTAGCTACCTTCTCCCCTCCCTCTGCATCTTGAACAAACCCATTACTGCTGCTTGAAATTTCAAGTGACAGCTAATTTAAGTGTGGCTTCACATTATGGGTTCCAAAAATTACAAACTGCTGTTTAGATTTATTTGCTAAGTCATGTAGCATAACGTTTTACAAGACTGTCTGTAAAACTAGACTGAAAGAGAGAACACAGTTATAACTGGGTGATTTTAATTTATTGTCCATTTTGTTTTGTTTTGTTCACTTCAGGGAATGAACATGGTTCTTATATTGGATCAGAGCAACTGTCGACTCTACTTAAAAAATTCTTAAGTAGCTAAAATGTTGGTGTATATGTTGCCTTGTAGAGACAAGGGAAATTTGGTGCTTTTGTCTCTCATAGGCCCAGATAAAAGATGAGAAAACACTCCAGCATAGCCAAACCCTAATCATTTCAGAAAACATATCTCATCATACCCTGCAATGGTTTAAACCATAACAGAAAAGAACAAACCTGTCTTAGACACTGTAGCAACCATTCAGCACAGGCATTTACACCTACTGCAAATAAACTGTAATCAAAAATCCATTGAAGCCTTTGTACCCATTCTGTGAGCTGATGAGGTCATGAGAATTTGGTGAAACTACTGCTTTATTCCCTTCCAGGAGGGAGCATGTTGCTCTTTATAAACAAGGGGTGGGAAATAGAACCACAACAGAGAGAATAAGGTTCTGAGCAAACTGTGACGTGTATAAAGCCAGCACCACAAGACTTTCCTGGCATCTCCTATTCAGTGCACATGTTGTTGATTGACAGAAACTCAACATGTTGATTCATGATATTAAATTGTTAAGTCAATGCCTAAAAAGGTTACTGCCATCCATAGTGTGATTGTTGATGAGGTTCCTGACTTTGCATACATTACCAAGGTCTGGCTGGATGACTTTGTAAAACTGTTATTGGTCCAGATGTCTTCTTTTGAATCTTAGCTCATAAAAATTTGAGAAACGGCTAAAGCAGTGGTACTTCAAGGCTTTTAATAGAGCAGACAAAGCAAGAACAGAAGGTGGAATTCAGCAAAACTCAGACTAGTGGTAAGATGTTTTATTTAAATGATTAAGAAAATTTATCCTAGAGGCACACTGCAGAGTAATAACCAGCAGACTAATTCAATACACCCCTGGCAGTCCCAACAAAAGGCAGTCTCAAAGCTGACTGGTTTGTGTTGCAATGTAGACAGTGCATTGTCTACATTGCAGCACAAATTATAACACTAGCAATCAAAAGCAAAACGTTCCCCTCCTATTACCTTTCAGGAGTCTTAAAGCAATTAATAATATATAAGGCTTTAATTTAGCTATATACTTTTTTTTCCCTGTACAAAATAACTGAGATTGGATCTGATGCAATAATTTCACCCTACACCTTGATTTACCAAATTAAGGTGAGTGAATGTAAAGTAAAGAATCTAAGTATTCAGTTTGACTAGGGAATAAATAATTTCAGAAAGTGTTAATGTGATTCCAGTTGTATTTAAGGAACAGACCAAGTATTTAGTATACATTTTCTAGATATACTGATGGTTTATGGAAAGATATCACATATCTTCTCAAAGATATCACTACTAAAAGACATTACTACTAAACAAGCTATCTCAGGTGTCAGGAGATATATACTCATGTTAGGTCAAGGTCCCATCTGGGGCATATTACACTGCCTCACCACAGGTGCTTGATTGGTAGTCCTGGACCCTGGTGATATTAATTTGCATAAATCCTGCTTAATTTGCTTAAAATTTGCTTGAGGTACAGGTGTATGTGGAGTTAAGTGCTTTGATTAACAAGAGTAGATTTAAACATGTACTTATATCACGTTGCTAATTCCCACGAAAGCGATTCATTAAAACACTTACGAAAAATTAACTTTTGTACTTAGTACGCAGTACCAGGTGCCATGCTACGAGTGTGCACTGCTCATGCAGGTATCAGAGTGCACAAAGGTTACCATGACACAGTGGGCTTCACCTGCTCAGCACGTTCACTGATGACACAAAGCTGGGACGAGTGGCCCATACCCCACAGAACTGTGCAGCCCTTCAGAAGGACTTTGGCAGGTTGGAGGGATGGACAGAGAAGAATTGTCTGAAGTTCAACAAGGGCAAATGGAGGGTCCTGCACCTCGGAGAGATTAACTAAAAATACACCAGCACAGGCTGGGACTCGGCCTGCTGGAAAACAGTTCAGTGGAGAAGAATATGGGTGTCCTGGTGGACAGCAAGCTGTCCATGACCCAGCAGTGCCCTGGTGGCCAGGAAGGCTGAGTGTATCCTGGCATGCATTAGGAAGAACGTAGCCAGCAGGTCAGGGAGGTGATCCTGTCCCTCTAACCAGCCCTAGTGGGGCAAACCAGGAGTGCTGTGTCCAGTTCTGGGCTCCTCAGCACAAGAGAGACGTGGAGCTCCTGCAGAGGGTCCAGTGGAGGACAGTGAAAATGATGAAAGGTCTGGAGCATTTCCCTTCCGTGGAAAGGCAGAGAGAGTTGAGCCTGTTCACTCAAGAAGAGATGGCTTAGAGGGCACCTCAGAATAATGTGAAAGTCTCAAGGGAGGGTGTCAAGAGGATTGATCCAGGCTCTTCTTGGTGATGCCTAGCAATAGGACAAGAAGCAACGGGCAAAATCTGATGCACAGGAATTTCCACCTGAATATGAGGAATAACTTTATTGTGTGCAACACTGCCCACTGGAACAGATTGCCCAGGGAGGGTGTGGAGGCTTCCTCACTGGAGATATTCCAGAACTGTCTGATCACAATCCTGTGCAATGTGCTCTGAGATGATGTCATGATTACAGAGAAAAAGGGTAGAGCTTCTAGCACGTTTTGGTTGCTTGCTCCTTGTCTTTTGAGGGAAGTGTAGTTTCAGCAGGAGGAAGCTGGGGCTGGAAACTAAAGGATCACCAGCTCTTTCAACCTTACCCTTCTGTATTTCTGTGATTCTGAAAAGATACCATACATTTGGTCAGCTGGAAGAAAATTCAATATCAAAAAGCTGAGTATTATTTATTGCTGAGTATTCTTACAGTTACTGTTGTAGAAGTTGTTTGGGGTTTTGTTTTTTTTTTCATTTTTTCCATCCTGTCTGGCTTGGCTTTTCTCTTGTTTTTTATAGAAGTTAAAAGAGAAAACCTCAAAAGTCAAAGAACTGGCCATGAAGCAGTGCTCTCCTGTGTTTATCTTTTGCTCTGAGTCACTTTTGGGCTTTTGCTGTCCATTTTACTGTAACAGTGGGTTTAACTGTGCTCAAAATAGTGTTCTAGCTTGTGAGTTGCAAGGTCAGTCTCAAGTCAGCTCAAACTTACCAAGATTTACTTGCTATGAAGTGGAAAGAGAATTTCAAAATGCAAGTAATGCTTTAGCCTTTCCAGAGTGGTGAACAATTCTTTTTCCCTACTCTATTTAATACCTATAGAAGACAAATTACTTCTATGGACTCGACAATCTGTTCCAAAACTGTCAAAATGTCCGTTTTTCTGAAAATACTCAACTTTCTTGTTACCCAAAATGTATTGGCCAACTGGAATTTTTCAGTTAAATCCTTCAAGCACCTGCCTTGAGACACCACTGAGAGACTCCTGAGAATTCAGTTCCACTGCTGAGCAAAAAAAAAAAAAAAAAAAAATCAGATATACAGAGAACAGCAGAAGAAAAAGATCAGTAAATTGCATTACCAAATATATTTTCCTCTTCTTAAGTAGCAAATTATGCCCATTTGTTTCAAAATACATGCTTCTTGAATTGCAGATAATTTCATGCTGAAAATAGCATTCAACACATAAAATTGGAATGTTCACTTTCACCCAAAATCAGGTGAGTCAATGTGAGGAATATAATAGGACGCAAAATGTTTTGGTTAGAGTATTTTAAATGTATGTACATAGAGATCCTTTTAATTTTTGTTTTTTTTTTTTATAAGATCATTCAGTGAAATATTTTGGGTTTCATATGAATGGCTGAAAAAAGTTCTATTATACTCACAGTATGAACTATTTTGACACATTTTTTTTTCATGGGAGATGATCTGCTGATGTATCTGCTCTCATTTTCTACCAGAGTTCTTTAGACTCCCTTGTAAGGTATCTCACTCATTATACATTATGGCCCCCTCCCAATTTCTCGTAGGTCACCCTGTCCTGTTTCTGGAAGCATGTAATGTAGGATATTGAAATCCAGAACTACTGCCAGGAGATACCTTCTATGAAACATAATCATCAGCATATGAAATGGTGTTTTGGTGGAAATCACATCCTTCACCACTTTATGTAAATTCACCTTCAATTAAAACAAAAACCACAAAATACAGACATGGATCACTAAGTCCCCTTCTCATATAAAGCTTTGTTTGACATAATCACAACATCTCTGTCATTTTCTACAACTCTTCTAACAGTAATATGTATTCATATGCCACAGGGCATACATAGATGATAGTAATAATCAGTGACAATAATCATGTTACTGATTTCATCCAGTTTCATACTTTTCAAAGCCTACTGTTATCAGCTGCTGAAATTCTGCAGCTGAGGGTTTAGAATTACCACACAGAGATTAAATCTCACTATAAGAGGTCTTTGTATATGCACGAGTGTTACATTAAAAAATGCTATCATTCTTTTTAAAAGCAGATCATTTAAAATAGCCAAATTAAGAATGAACTAATGAAAGAGAGATTAGTAGTGAATATTATCAATATTCATAATAAATAAACCTATGTGTTACCAATATACTCTCAAAATATTTCTGACATTCTCTTACCTTTGACAGATGAAACTTCATGTCTCACAACCTGGAATTTTCATTTCCCAAGGAGATTTAATGTTTGTATGAAAGGTTCTGGCCTAACA